>UXGD01000164.1:0-85730 GCA_900474315.1 Torymus auratus | reverse complement strand
AGGTGTCTTGGCTTTCTTCGTGATCTACAATTGCGATCGAAATTGCGTGTCTGTTGATTCCGCTTCATCCGTTTTTACTCGTCTGCTCGCTCGCACAATGCTTTCAGGAAGGCTGTAAGCAATTCATTCGTATGTTAACATATTGAACATTATGCTCAAGCATATTTTCGACAGACTTTTCCATAAATTTCAGAAACTTATAGGTAACATTTAAATGAACGAAGTGAATAGTGGTGTTAAGAGGATGAGAATCAAAGACAAACGGGGAGATAGGTATATAAATACTTTTCTCAACAAAGCAAGCGAGTATAGTTATATCGGTTTCAGCTGCATCTCTGCTGGCACTGCAACGCTGCGTTTTTTTTTTCCTAGATGTTGCTGCAGACTAAGACATTGAAGCAATCTACTGACAGGGATCATAATACTTTACGTATAAGAAACGCGTAAAAAATACATTTACTTATATGTATGTATATATTTACTTTGCGCGAGTATTATGATCGTCTCTAGGTTAAGCCAAGTCGAGCTTGACTCAGCCTAATAAAAGCAGAAAGCTATAAAGCGATGAGGACTGCGAGAATCGAACCTTATCATCAGACACATATCAAGGACAAACCCTCATATCAGATTATACACAAATCATGAAAAATTTCGTTTCTTTTATAATATTTAATGGTTTTGGATCGGTCTCCGAGACAAGTAGATTCTCGCTCGTCCAGCAAGGACAATCTACAGGGATATACTCACGATTGCCGGGACACGTTCATGGATGGTGATAATTAGCGATCTAAGACATCAGCTTTTGGACAAATGCTGCAAAAGATTAAAGAAGTGGGGGGGTGAACAACTTACGGGGTTCAATAATGGCGCTTCTTAATCTCTCCCTTCACCGGCCGACGAATCATCCATTTTTGGGGTTTTTTTTGTTTTTTTTTCTTTTTTGTATGAGGGATCAAAAATTCGTGCTCTATATACTTGCATTCAAAAGTGAGGGGGGATCAGGAAAGAAAAAAAACTCTAAGATTAACCAAAAGAAAAAAATAGGACTCACAAGGTGTGCGTTCCATTTAAGTGTGGTATACACGTGACACAACGTTCAACTAAATTAATGATTTTTAGTAACAAAAAACTATATATGTTAATTTTCGTGTGATAACTTTATATTATTAAACAGTTGGTTTATTTTTCAATGTTGCTGGTCACTTGAGGATGATGTGAAATACAATTTAGGTGAATGGTGTAATTAGACATATTGTTTATTTAATTGACCAATTTTCGTTTGTACTGCCAAATATGGGTTACGTTGAAGATATATTCTCGAGTAGAATAAACAAATCTCTAAATACTTTCTAAATACGTTCTCAAAATAACCTACGTAATTCGCAAGCACTAAACATTCCTTACTACTCATAGTATATCTTCAATTCGTAATCTATTCAGTTTCACCATCGTTTGCTATTATTAAAACTCATATACTTTATGCATAATATTTAGTTGATGATGTTTTTTTTTATTATTATTAAGATTAAAACAGCATTCCTCTTTTATTTATATAGATATAAAATAGTAGTATTATATTTCTACGAATACTTGAGAAAAGGGTTGCAAGAAACTCAAAAAATTACTTTGGATTGGGACAACAAAATCTAAGTATAAGTGGGACTCTCCTACTGTATTATTAACGGAAGTAACATGTCGTCGAAACGAGTGGTTTTGTACTCACGCTGGTACTTGATGAAGCCGTCTTCGTCCTCTGGTGGGAAGCAGTCTGCCACGATGATTTCGCACTCAGCGTCCGTGAGTTTTTCACCTGCGCGAGAAAAACGAGAACCGTTAGAATGCATGTTACACGTTTACTCTGAACTCTCGAGTATCACTCGACCGTTTAATCTTTTTTCGGCACATACCATAACTATTCGTGATATTTTTAGAATGACTGTTTATTTATACATATTATAGAGTTTCAAGAAATTACTCGAATCTTCCTTGCGTAATCGTTATAAATCTTTGAATTCGCGCAGGTAAAATTTCATCGTAATAAAAAGAACGTTCGACACGTACCGAGGGTGACGAGGATGTGACTGAGCTCAGCGCCGAGCATCGTGCCGTTCTCCTCCTTGTCGTAGAGCTTCAGACACTCGATGAAGTCCTCGTAGCATCCCTGGTCCTTGTCTTTCTTGACCTGGCTGAAGATGGGAAGGAACTCCTCGAGGTTCATGGTCTTCTCGCCGCGCTTCTTCGTGCCGCCGAGCTTCTCGATCGTGGCATCGGTCGGGTTTGTGTTCAGGGCGCGGAGTACGTTGCCGAGATCCACGCAGTCGATGGAGTTGGAACCGTCAGCATCGTAGATGGAGAAGGCGAACTCTGCCTCTGTTTCGGGAGGAAGAAGGGTCACAAGTCAGACAGTGTTTCTAGCTGTATGAGATTAATTTATTGTTGCGAGTTCTTTCAGGGTTCATGTATGAAAAGTAGTTTTCATTTTAGGATCATTCTGTGTATCAAGTTTCTCGAATCCGTGGCGTTAAAAATAGATTTAAGACAGTGGTGGAATGCGGCATTTCAAATTCAATAAACGAAATCAAATGCGGCGCCGTTTGGCTAGGAGTATAGCGTAAATAACGTTCTAAAAATATTCGTCTCATAGGCCTTTCGGGAAGGGATTATATTTAACGGTACGCAGGCGTCGACTCCGATCCCCCGAGTAAAAATAAATTGGCTGACAAACGCGTATGTTATTTTCTTTTTCAAAACACGTGTCTATATCCATCCGATTTCGACACTTTCTTCCGAACGATCTTTCTAGTCACTTCCGTTGCATACATTACGCAACGGCTTTTGTTTACTTGCACAAGGAGCAATAAACGAAGTATAAACGTTTTCGCGGTCTAATAATAATCGAAGATATAATTATTCACTCGATTCGCTATAACACTTGTCGAAGAAAAAGTTGACAATATTAATTGCCCGATAATATGCACCTAAGCATGCATCAGTTTCGGAAATCGGTTAAAAGCTCCAATTGTCATATAGCCCGTTAAGCGTGCTTGGGGGAAAGCCTGATCGCGTGGCGCGCCCGGTAAACAGGCGGGGGAAAAATTTTTCGGCAACACGTGCATATTTTTAGCCATCCCCGCGCTCCTCTCCTATATTCAGAAACATCTCGCGGCGAAGCGCGCAGTGGGTCAGATTACACCGACGCCGGCCATATAAGCACGCGCGGCCCGGAGATATTTTTAAACGACGCCGGCGGAAGACTATTCCTCGATTAAAAGCGCCGAGGGGAAAGAGAAGATTGCGCAATCGAGCTTTCGGCTTTGGGGATAAAATAAGAAAGACACGCGCGCGATCGCCTGCTGACTGGCCACGGGATAATTTTTCTTAGTGGAATGTGCTACACGCGAAAAACAGCTGGAGATGGCTATGGGGATGCGTGTTTATTGAGTAACCTAGTGACTCCTTTCTAGGAGTTTGCGAATAATTTGTAGCATGCGGTTGAAGAATTGAAGCTGTTAGCGTTTAAGTGTAATATGAGCTTTCAACAATGCTTTATACTTTTCGTATACACCAACTAACGTGTATACTTGGAGAATTTGTTAATTGTTAAATCTATTGGTTAGTCTTGTTTTTTTTTTCACTTTTACTTAAAAAATATTTTAGTTTTTTAAATGTAGTTTATTTCTTTTACGTCAAAAACAACTATAGTTTTTAAGTTTGTTTGAATTAATAACAATATCGCATTTATTGTAGCGACTTTGAAGTTAATACCATTTATCACTAAAAATGTAAAAAATATTAATTTTGTTCACATTTAAACTAAACTATGTTGTTTTATAATGAACGAAGTGGTTACGGAAGTTATTACCACCGAAAAGTATATCACTTTTATAAAAGTTATTTGTATTTTTTAAACTTGTAGGTGGCAAAGCAAAAATGAGTTTATATTTTTCGTTATTTATATGAACAGTTTCGTTGAAAAAGCGCCATGAACTTTTGATAAAACACTTTAGAGCTTCCCGAATCACTAACTGTAACAACTTTGGAGCTTGCAGTCTGTGCACTTGTTAGTATCTCAAAATTGTCATTTCAAAATTTTCGTTTAACCCAAACACACGGTGACGTGTTAATGTTTTACTTATTTGGTTGGAGATCGGTACTCACTTTCGACGTCCTTGGGGTTTAAGTCAGCCTGAAACGAAAAGCAAAATTATCGATTATTACTCAAAACTATATATCAAAACTTATTAAAAAAAAGAAGAAGAGAAAAGAAGCATTAGGTACATTTAAAATACGAAAAGAGAGTGTCGTATATCCCGGAGGAGAAAAGAGAAAGAGAGCGAGCTGCTTACCATTTTTCTGTGAGATGTGCTTGCGACGTCGGCCGGATGCTCACTGCGCTAGTCTGGAGGCCGAAGTGCGCGCGGGTCCGCTCGCGCTTCTTCATTTTAACACTACAGATGGCGCACTCGTCGTCCCCGCGACACCCAAGACGCCCGCGCATCGAGAGGAGCTTGCGGCCGAAAAAGCTCTTGCTTTCTCTCTCTCTCTCACGCTCACTGTTGCGCGAGAAGTTTATAAATATACACCCGCTCATCGCGAGGCGAGCAGTGTTCCAAAAACCGCTTTGAGGCCTTCGCCTGCGCTTTTTTCCCCGATAATCGCTTCCGAGCGAGAGAGAATCGTTATTTTCGGGTATAGGCGTGTGTGGGATATGGGAAATTCTTCTCGCGACTTTTTTTTTCGTTTTCTTGGGTTTCTTCGGGAATGCGCTTACGAGGCTTGAGTATTGACTGAGCGACATCGTTGCTGTGGATTTACGTAAGGATTACGGTATCTAGTCCTAGCTGATTTAAATGGATGGGATGGAAGAGTGGCTTTCAGAATTTCAATAGACTTCCTTAGTTAACACAGTTATATATCACTTTCGAATTAATATTTAAGAAATAGTCTACATTAATTTTGCTATCGAAGTTTATAGTTGTCAATTAGTCGTTATCAGCGTATTGTTTTAAATATACCTCCTCCCGCACTATTTTAATCGATATTTTATGTTGTTCTTGATTGCTTTGACAAGAAAATTCCCAAATTCTTCCAATTACAAATCGATTTTTTATCATATGGAATCATATTGAATTATTAATAATTAAAATTTTTTGATAATTTTATACTTAAAACTTATAAGAAAAATTTATTTTGTCATTTCCGCATTTATAGATTTATTAATCTTATATAAGAAACATACAAGTCATATTTTCATGAGAGTATTGAATTACATTCTAGCTCTATATGAATTTAAAAATATTTGTTTATATTAAAGTTATTTCTTTTGGTGTCTTATTTAGTAAGTTATAATAAACAAATGTTAATGCGATTGAATGTAATAAAAATAGATTTATAATCAAAAAATTGTATACTTATACATAGAAACATTCCTACTTTTATAAATAGACACCCACTCCGAAAATCAGCTTTTTAAAAGAGGAATGCAAGTGACGTAATAATTGTTATCGTGATTCAGTTATTGACGTATACTTACTTATTATGTATTTTTGCCAATAAATTTTTTTGAAATATGTTCAATTTTTTAATTATTTTAATTAAATATTGGTGGGTGGATGGGTATGTGTGCGTAGAAACATATTTAGATAGTTCATTAAAACACTTGTATTAAAATAAGTTCAAACTAGAATTTAATTAACAAAATTTTATTTTTATTATCTAAATCTTATAGAACAATAAAAAAATCTTAAAACGTTATATTGCTCCCTTGCGTTAAAGACGGTAAAAAAATATAAATTAAAAATCTTATTCGTATAATACAATCCGCAAATTGATAATTGCATAAAAATATCAAAATTTATTCTATAATATAATTAGGATGTACAACTAACATAGGATCTTCGTCTTCTTCTCCAGCACTTTTAATAGCATTTGTGGTTAATGGAATGATAATTTGATCGTGATAGATGAGCCTATCAATAATTTTCTCAACCAGAGCTTTTCTGTCCAGCAACTCCTCTTCAGAATCAATCTGATCTTGAATTTTATCAAGATACCAAGCAACTAATTCGCTCTTCCTTATGCCTTCCTTATTTTTTTCTTCTACAGAGTGAAAAATGAAATATTTTATGGAATGCGCAAAATATTGATGATTATGTAATAGAATTTCGAACAAACGTACCTTCTCTTTCTAGTCGCTCCTCTTCATCTCTCATATATAATACTAGCATGTTTGTAAGACTCTTGTACTCATCGTAAGACATTGTCAGCTTTTTCTTTGGTTGTGATTGTTGGCTAGAATCATCTTTCATGGCTGCAAATGAGAATATAATTCGTTATTTCTAATAGATAGATTACTAAATTAACGTACACAACTTATGCTTCTTACAAGTATCTCCATTAGCACTCTTCTCTTTATCAATTTCATTGAGTTCAGCCATTCTTGGTGGCGGTTCATCGACAACCATAGCGGTATTTTCGCCCATAGCGTCCTCGAGGTCAATATCTGGCTGCTCCACGCGAACTATACTCTTGCTCAGAAGACGACGTGCCTCCTTCACATGCCTCTCGGTTACTTCCTCCTGGCACTCCAATTTTGCTAGGGCTTCTGATAATCGAACCATGCTCTCCAGCTGTCTGACAGTCACTCTCCACGTGGACTTTCCACCTCCGTGACTTTCTCGTTGTCTCAGATCAGTGTAGGTTTTTATCAAAAGTTCAGCAGCAGCCTATCGAAATAGAAATTAAGGTATTAGACTCTCACATTTTTATATAGTGTTTTAAATAAAATACTTACTGCATTCATCATAGGCTTGAAATGCTTAGCAAAATTGATGTATCGCAAAATTTCCGGTTGTGTGTAAATAGTTTCAATAGTGACTATATTGTTGCTGTGCAAATCAACGATTTTTTTAGCTATAGCATTATCAATAATTTCATTGCATTCATCAACTAAAATAAAAAAGAGATCAAATCTTGACATAATAGGTGCAGTTAACATGACATTTTGCTGTAGAGATTTTGACCTGTCATAACGACCACCAATGGGATTAGCAGCAGCGAGAATTGATGTTCTGGCATTCAAAGTAGCTCTTACACCAGCCTATAAAATAGAATCATTAAGATATGTTCATAGTTTTTCCATTAAATTACTTGTCTATTTATGAATGAATTTGATCAATACATACCTTGGCAATAGAAATAGTTTGCTGTTCCATAGCTTCATGAATAGCAACTTGATCCTTTGGATCCATTTTATCAAATTCATCAATACAACAAATCCCATTGTCTGCCAACATCAAAGCTCCTGCTTCAATTACAAAATCTGATGATTCTTCATCTCTGACTACAGCAGCTGTCAAACCTGCAGCACTTGATGCTTTTCCAGAAGTGTATATTGCTCTGGGTGATATTTCAGAGACCTGCTTAAGTAATTGAGATTTTGCTGTACTCGGATCTCCAACAATGCAAATGTTTATATCACCACGTAATGTAGTTTTTTCCATTGTAGTCTTGGATACGCCACCAAACAACATTAATACTACGCCCTTTTTAACTTCATCATTACCATGTATTGCAGGAAATAAACTTGAAACTAAATTTTGATACAAATTTTTGTCTTTACTCATTTCATAGATTTTGTTCCATTCATCTGTCGTCATTTGCTTCTTCATCATTTCTTGTGTGATTTCATCCATTCCTGAGTCAATTCCTCCAAACTGTAACAAGTATAAAATAAAAATTGTAATGTAAATTTAGTTTGATTTTAAATATATAAAATATTTATTTTAATTATACAATTAAAGATATTTTGAAAAAGAATGTAAAATTAAATATCTTACTCTTAAGCTTGTTGCTGTTATACTGCAAGCAAGAAAAGCCATTCTATAATTAAGATCTCGTACTCCAAGTGCCTTTAATCCTTTGACACCCTCACCTTGATCTCCCATCTTATGTCTTGAGCCTAGCTCTGCTTTAGCTCCAGGCATGGAAAGCATGGCAATATCAGGTACTACAATTAATGTTCCAGTAAAGTCATACCTGCAATTATATAATAAAATTATTGATATTACAAGATACTTTATACTAGACATTCAAACAAAGCAATATAATTAATAAAATATATTAATTATTTTAAAATGGAACTTAAATAAATACATACCTGTCCCCAGCCTGAACTGTTTCTACAGTTTCAGCTCTTAAAATTATTTCAAGTGATCTAGGAATGCAACCTCTTGGTAATTCTTCTTGTGTTTCTTGAATTCGTACTTTTTGAAAATCTACAAATTCAGAGCTATCCATATCTAACAAAAATCTTCGTCTGTTACTGCATACAGGATTTGTGCAAATAGTTGGATTGGTAAACTACAATATATAAAATATACAGTTAATAAATCTACTGCTCAAATGAAAATGATAGTTTTATGTTTTTTGTATTAACATAAGCTATGATCGCTGAAGATAGAAACTTACTTTAAATTGTTGTTCAACATTCTTGATTACAGAATTGCAATCAAGGCACAAAAATGTTCCAAGAATCAGTTCTGGGTGAACTGGATGAGTCCTCACCACTTGGCCTGAGATACGAATGAGAGTACCAATTTTGACGGTTGTTAATTCTCTGAGTTTATGCCTGGTTGGTACCTCAACTAAGCTAACATAGCACTCTTTTTGCTTTGTCAAACCACCACGATCTTTGACAAAGTTTGCTACTGCTTGGCAAAGAAAAGGATAAACTCTAGAAATTGAACAAAAAAATCCATTAATATTAACTAGAGTAAGTTATGAAAGGAAAAATGATGGACAATTGGAATGTGCATACCTGTAATACTCTTCTATAATGGTGGTCGACAAGACCTGATTGTATTTCTCCACATCGTCAAAGGAAACCTCCAGTGTACTACGCTCAGGGCTGACCAACTCCTTGGCCGGCTCAAGGTATTTGACTTCACCATCCTCTTTGAACCTTGAAAATAACAACGCAAGCCCGATTAACAAAACATTCTCTTTTTATAAATAAAGCGGATCTCTTTATATGATGCGTAAATCACTCACTCCTCGAGAAAGTCCTGAAAGAGCTTTTGACTCTGTCTGCCGACCTCGTCGGCCACGTTTGTCTGGCGCACGGGAACGTCACCTAGATCCATGTTTATCGACGATTATAATATAAAAGATTTACACACTAACAAAAAGGCACAGGATAAAAAGGCAAGCGCTACAGCAGCGGACAGCGCGCGACGATGCGTGCAGCTCCGCAATCCGTGCGTGTTGAGTGCGTGTGCAGAAATGTTTTGGCGGGAAAATGCGAAAAGTGCGCGTCGACAGGTGGCGCGTTGGCGCCGTGGCGCGAGTTTGAATTATAAGGTGTGCATGTCTGCATTGCGGAAGGGGCTCAGCTTCTGCTGCAATGCTCGTATTGAAATTTTTTTATTTTTTCTGGAGGAATATTCTGTCGTTGGATTATTTGCAGGGTGGTTTTCAAAAAGTCTTATTAGAAGGAACAATCGATGGCATGATGAATTAAATTTATTTAAATAATGAAATTAATTTTTCACAATCACTTGTTACTTTTATTTCAATCAATTATAAATAAGATTTATGTAAAAATTAATTTAACCATCTTTGTGTTTGTAATTTTTTTCTGTTCTGTTTCCGATCCCACAGGTGCCATTATAATATAATATTCGTTGCTTCCCTCATTTCACGGTATATATCATAAATTATACAAGCACGGATGCCAAAAAGCACACGGAGCAGTATATAGCTTGAGTGATTTTTTGTCGAAAAGGAAAAAGTACCGGGTGTGCACAATCTGACGCTTCCCGCTTCATCCCCTAAGTATGTGTATACAATTCCAACCATAATATTGAAAAGAGGAGGAAAATCAATATGACAAAAGCGATTTATCAAAGGTGTCTTTTATTAAAAAAAATTCACTTCCGCATATACAAACGTCTCTCATTATTACAAAGTACAAAATGACAGCAAATCTATACTTTTGCTATATAATATATTCAATTGCGCATCTAGTATACATAAATATATGTATAATCGTATATTTTACACTACGAAAGGCCGTTCTTCTTTTCGGCCAACAGCAGTTCGGGCTTCTCCATCTCGTAGACCTGTAAACCAACAAAACATATTATCATCAGCAAAATCAGTCTACGAATGATATTATCAGGAGTGTGTGATAGTACGAACCTGCTCCAGTTTGGCGACGCGCCGGTGCTTAAGGTGCTCCTGCCTCTGTACCTCTGGGGACGACATAGTTTTCGGATAGAAGAATGCGCCCTCAGATGCCTTGCCAAGGCCGATGAACAACCAAGTCGTCAGTACGAACGGCATCGTTCCCACTGGTAAGCCAGCCTGGAAATGTTCGTGTATAAAGAAAAAAGATTTTTCTTTACTATCAGTTATTATTTTTCGTCGATAAACTCGACCGTTTAATATTTAATTAAGCAATTTCAATGAATTTTCATGACAATCTTGAAAGACAGAGAAGAGTGGCTAGATGAAATAGTGAAAATCTATTTAACTAAAAGGCTCATTTTTGCAACTGTTTTTGCACCTGCAAAGAAAGCTAGTTCTCTTTAACTGGGTTCACCTATATTTCTTCGAGTGACTAAAATTTGAAATTTAGTCGTGTCAGTCGCACTAAATACCAAAAGGATTTTATTTAGACCAAAAGGCGCAATGAAATAAGATAAAAATATAATAAAATACAGGTAGTAGAGTATACCGGTGCGAGGATGATCTGCATGACGTGCTGGATGAAGCCAGTGACGACGATGGCGACGCAGGTGGCGACCGCAGTCTGGCCGTTCAATACGAGAAAGCTGCCGCCTAGACTCGCCCCCGTGAGGTAGCCGTTGAAGCCCCACAGGCCCGCCGACACGAGCTCCTGGGGCGCGCCAACTTGCAGACCTGAAAATATCTCCCCCGTATAATCGCATTTCCTCTCCTCTCTATGCTATATGCATGCATCACTGCATGTGCATACGTACCAACGAGAGAGGCGCCGAGGGCACCGAGGTAGCCAAAGAGGCAGGTGACGGGCGAGTAGATGAGGACGGCGAGGTAGATGACGGCGCCTAGGGGCACGCTCTCCACGACGAACAGCTGAGAGGCCGAGGTTACCGAGGCCCGTACTATCTTCAAATTCATATTTTTGACAAAAAAGTTTAGTACTATGGTTTATTTTCTTATATTGTTTATTTTTTACCAAAAAAAAAATTTCCAATCCTCAGCGCAGACAGTCAATAAGAAATAAAGCGTTCAACCGAAATTATCATTTCTTTATTATAGACATGATAATGCATTATCAGAACAGCTTATCGAGCATCACGCATACCGTCAATCATTTGCTCAATTCGCTTTTTATCGGCGTTGCGCTTTTCTTTCGCAATAGACAATAATCTACAGACATGCCCTTCTAATTCTCTCTCAATTCCATTAGCTATATAGACAGATCGCGAGTAGTTTTCATTGAAAGCGAGACTCACGTTCCTGGCTCCGACTCAATGTGGACATATCCGCGCGGCTGTCGATGAAAAATTCAAAATAGTATCGGACACGACAAAGGGCTCGGATCGATAGCCATATACGCAACGCGACGTCGCTATAAGTGGATATAAAGGCGGCCCGCCGCGCGAGCAACGCGGTGTAGTCGAATATATATGATTCTCGACGAGTATATGTGCAAGAGGGATGAAAAGTCCTGGGAGCTTTTATCCGAGGAGAGCTGCGCGCGGGCTTTCCGTGGCAATTGGTCGAGATGAGAATGACAGGGAGGCGCGTATATACACACGATCGTATAGTCGCGTAGTACTGCAGTTTTGAATAATGCATGATATGGCTTTATTGTTTGATAGCGCGCACACACGCTGGGACGATGCGTTTTTACTTTATACGACCTTGCAACACCGGAATGTACATAATTGCAGTTTACGAACTTACGATCAATATAGTTCGAAAAAAAACACTCTTACCCATGTAATTTTCTTTTACATCAACCAACAAACGTATATAATTTCAATTTAACAAAATCACTAATTCTGCAAATAAATCTCTTCCGTCTACTAAATGAAAAATCTCTCGCATTACACCCGAGAGCCACTCATCACAATAATCCTCCTCCTCCTCTTCCCAGAATTAGCCCATTTTCCCAGGCAAATTAATTCTTCCCCTCTCCCCCCTCTTCCATTCTATTCATCTCACGCTCACGCGCGCATGCAACAAACAATGTATCCCTTCCCTTCCCACTCTCTCTTACCATTCCCCAGTCGAGGTTGCTGCTTCCGATGACAACTGCAGTCGCGTTGTCGACAAAGCTCTCCGCCGCTATCGCAGTCGTCGTCGCAGGATGCATCGCGCTGTCCTGGAAACGGGGGCGTCGCCGATTAATAACCCTCCCGTAAATATATATCTATGCGCACGGCATTCGTTATCATCAGCGAATTATAGTTATACTTACGTTTAGCGGTAGGTCAGCGGGGAACTCAGCGGAGGCGAGGAGGAGCTGGTTGCGCGCGTTCTTCAGGGTGATGAGGAGAATGAGCTCGGCGACGTTGAAGGGCATCGTGAGGCACGGCACGCTGCCGTTGCCGCAGGCTCGCCAGAAGTATGAGCTAGAAATGACACGTGTACGCGTTATTATTGTTCTTAGCGACTGTTATATACATATGTATGTGAGCGGCTGATGCTTACATGAAAATGACGCACAGCAGCATGAGGAGGGTGCTGAAGCCGTCGAAGCCGCCGTACACTAGGGGCACGAAGTAGTACGATACCGAACCGAAGATCAGGGGGTTGAAGACTGTCAGGCCGTTTTCCACGTTCACCGTTGGCTCTCTTATCAGCTGTAAAACAATAATAATGCATTTTATTCTAAGTTTAATTGCAGGGATATATGTATACCTATAATTACCATTGATATCGAGTGTCCGAGGAGGGCTGTCGTCGTGCAGGCGACGAACGTGCCGGGCGTCGTTATCGCCACGCTCACCATGAAGATCAGGCCGGTAATGGGATTGTTGGCGAAGCCCGTCTAGAGCATACATATATTGCATTTCTTGTAGTTATTTTTCAACTATTTCTCTATAGAGCTTGATAAAAGAGAGTTATTAATATGCGCGGGGGAAAATTATTCTGGAGCATAAATAGAAATACCGCATTTATCTTCGCGAGTAATTAGTATAGGGGAGGGATAATTATTATTGTTATACGACTCCGCGACCGATAATTAAATAATTTTCCGAGAATTAATTGGTATGTTTATTCGGTATTGGTGCGGCAATCAAGAGGATTTTCAAGTGATTTTGCAAATAAAGTGTGTAATCCGATTAACGATAATAGGCGCGAGTAAGAGAGATCAGTTCTGATAAGGATATATACAACACGCTTCAGATTTAAAAGCGATAAAAGATGATCATTTTGCTAGTTTAAGCCTATATCTTCGTAACGCGGAAATCGAATGTAAGGTATATAAGTGCACTAGCTCTGCTTGCGAAATAAAATTCTCTGCCTCTCTCGAGAGCAAGACCCTTTAATACGATCAATACGTCTATATATATACAATATATACGACGATCGAGGTGCTCGAAAAGTTTCGTGGTAAGTTTGTTTCAAGTTTTACAATCGGCTTATGCTCTCCCTCCCTCTCTGACTTAACATTAAACGCGCCAAATATTTATTGAAAAACAAAAAATATATAGATGAAAATCTATTATATACAAGCGTCGTTACCCACCTGTGAAAAGCCCCGGACGAACGAGACCAGGAACTTGCATACTGACCAGCCGCTGCCTTCCTTCGTCGCCAGGTATTCCCGCAGCAGCGGACAGTCGCCGCTGATCGCTGGCCATCCAGTTAATTGCTGTTTACAAAGAATTTTTATCTCACTTGTAGAGGCTTGCGCAAGTTTAGAGATTTCTTTTTTAATATTATGTATACTGCGCGAGAAAACTTGCTGACATTCGAAAAGATTGTTTCATTTTACGCTCGAAATAATTCAAAATCTACCCTCTAAATATAGTGAAATTTTCCACTAATTCTACGGTGAAGCAATTTTAACTATTTTCACTAATTATTAAACTTTAGAGAGTAATTAAAATTATTACCGAAGAAATTTATAAGAAAGAAAAAACAAACCACTCGATCGTATCACGCGAACGAATAATCGCGCACTTGAATATTTCGGCGATAATCAGCCGCCGGTATAACCACGATCAGCACCCCCCGTCAAGAACCTCACACACACACACACACTCGGAGAAGAAAAGAAATGATCTGGGAAATTTACGGAACTGCGCTCGGGTTCGCGGGTTACAACGACACGAGCCTCTTCCGCATCCCTGAGCATAACTACGGGCGCCTCCTCGGTCGACATGGCTTCTCTCTCTCTTTCTCCTCTGCTACGGATTCACCACCATCGCCCTCGGCGCTCTCCCACGAGACAATGACAGCAGTGCGCTGAGACAGCGGTATACTCGGCGACCGCGATAATGGCACTTGGGCAACCGTTTATCGCTATCAGGCGAGCGAGCGAGCGTCTTGGCGCTATTGAATTAGAGAAGCGCGCGCGTGTAGGGAAAGCTCCCTCTCGCTCTAATGGAGCGAACGCTGTCGGGGAATTAGCGAGCTTTTTCGCAAAGTAGGTGGGGGTATGTTTGCGAACTGTTATCGGGATATATTGTCTGGGAGTGATTGATAGTCTGTAATAATGTACTACTACCGCGGTTTAATTAATTTTCGGGGAGTGTAGAACTAAAAGAGACTTTCTCTTTTCGCTCGTATGCTTTTTTTTAGCTTGATTTATTGGAGCTTTTTCTAACACCTGCACATAGAGCGCGCGCTTGCGCGGCACGGGTTAATAAATAAAACTTGCCGCGGCGTTTCGCACTGCGAACAAAAGTTTGCTGTGTATATGATGTATCGCCGCGCGTGCGAAAAAGAGAATTATAGAATTGGCGTTTGTGTTTTTTACCGTCTCACTGGACCCCCCGGCGCACACGTCTGCACTTTATCTATATAAATGTTATCGAGCTACATATATATAAATATCTACATGATGTGTGTGTATATACTTGGATGAGAAGCTGCAATATGTGCTGTGCTGCGACGCACATAAATTAAGAACGATTAGCGCTCGTTTTAACGTTATTAGAGAAAACAATGCTGAGCTTTCTTAAATTAGATTTCAATTATGAATATTGAGTGTGTAATAGTTTTTTAAGTAGCGCATCGGTGGATGTAACATAGATGTCACGCGATTGAATCGTAAATTGTGTAACGCATATACACCGCGCGAGAGAGCATTATCTGATTTGGGCTTCGAATGTATAGTTATACAATATATAACTGCGTCGCCGCGCGCGTCTCGCTGATTATAATTTTCCACAGCATGGGCAGCCACTTATGATGTGTTTTTGTGTTTATACATTCCCGCGTATCTTTACTACAAAACCGTTTGCGTAAGCAACTCGTTGAAATCGCTTCCGCGAGAGATACAAGATTCGTATAATATCGTGAAATATTGACGAGACTGTGAAAAAATTAGTCGATTCTTGAATTGAGTATTAAATTTTAACGCAAGTATACAAGCCCACGGATTCGGGCCGCGTATCGCGACCTAGTAAATTAAACCTTACGGATTCTGACGTAAATAGGTGGAATGCAATTTGAGGGTAACCTGCAGACAATGCGGCTGCCTGTGCGCAGCCTCTACTATATACACCAGGAGAGCGCAACGTCTAAATGAATCAGACTCCGGCAAAGTGGAAATACTGAAAAATACAATCGCAGTGGCTACCTTATATAGAAAAGGTTCTCTCTGCGTTCTCTTTATCCCACACCATCGTCTATTTATCCCGTAGAATGATTATATTTATAGAAAAAGATGTGCATGCACGTGCGACTACGGAGTAGAGATAAAAGTATTTGAAAAGCGGATAGTAGGAAAAAGTTGGACCGCTGGTTGCTGCACCGTCTTTTGTCAAAAGCGCGCACTAGGGGCATTGATAAGCTCTCCCGAGCCGCGATTCATCTGCACACCGGCGGAATATGAGTCTTTATTGATTTTAGATAAAATTGTAATGTAGTAGCTCTCACGCGCAGCTCTGCCAACGCATATATATCAGATGGAATTTCGGCTCTTTTCGTTGACTTCTTTGCCTCCTTCTCAACGTTATCGTCAGGTGTACGATGACCATTACCATCGAGATAATCAATCAATACTCTCTGACATGTGTATAATAATCGCTGTAAAGAAGTCAAAGAACTCTCTCTCTCTCTCTCTCCCGGGCAGTGATAAAGCTCCCTGGCCATAACAACAATATCATTCTCTTCATCCCCCTTTATAGGTATAAAATTTTAATCATTCCCAACTCGGACATGGTCGATCGATGGGAGGATCCTTCGCCCCATCCAATCGGGCCTCTCTCTCTCCCCCGAAAAAAGTCACGACCCAGAGTCAGCGCGTGCACAAAGCGAGCTTTCCCCACACATAGAGCTAGCTATATAGACGAGTGGGAGAGAGAGACGGACGAGTGCGCATGATCCGCTCTGACCCGAGAGAGATAGAGCGCGCCGCCGTTCCAACACCCCAGCAGCAGCCAGCAGCAGCGCGCAGTGCATCCCCCGCTCTCGCTTCTCCTGGGCAGCAGCTCCACCACTGCGTGCTGCCGCGGCCCGCGGTAAACATCTCGCGCGCCGCTGCTCTCTCTCTCTCTCTCTCTCTCTGCGTGTCCTATATCCAGCGAGCGAGCGAGCGAGCGGGGAAGGCCATAATTAAAAGGGAGCAAGGAAGGAAGGAAGGAAGGATAGACACACGCCTGAGCATGCCAGGGCGAGGAGCGCTCGTCGGACGTAACCAGCAGCAGCGGTAGCTTACTTGTTGAATAGCTTCTTCTTCTTCTCCAGCACTTGGGAGGAGATAGCGCGTGTCCATGGAGGAGGGCACGATTAGCGGCCGACCGTCGCACCTTGTACCCACACTCGCAGGTGCGCAGCATGTGTGTGTATCAGTAGTATATGTGACGTGTCCAAGTGCATGCTTGCTCGCTGACTTTTTCGAGATAGATGCGCGCGATCGACGCAGATATAGTCCGAAAAGTCTTCGCGCGGGCTTTGTTGCTTTCAATTATTTTCTTTATCCGCGAGCGGTCTATGTGCGCGCAATGGGGAGGCTGAGATCAGGCCAAATAATAGATTTTTTGTTTTTTTCGAGCGATTAGCTCACTGCTTTGGATCGCTGCTCTGGCCTCTCCCACTACTACTATTCTCTCCTATCTAGGGACTGGCTGGGAAAAATTATACACTCACTTTTTTTATAATTTATTCATTTTCCCGCCGTCGCCGCGCTATAGCCTTTTTTCCGATATTTCCATAGCGACTGTCGAATAATACATGAGCGGCGGCGGCGACGGCAAAGTGAAAATCCACTTAACCTTCGCTCTGCTACAGCTATATACTCCCACGCCATGCGGGGGTGAGCGAACTGTGCATTTACGATGCGCGCGCGAGTCTAATTCGCGGGATATATAACACTACTCGCACGCCCCATTATTATTTCAAAACAATAACGTATGCGCAGCCCCTCGTCACTTCCCAAAAGCTAATTCGTTCGTCCAAGGGACAATGGATATTCCAACGGCGAGGAACATGCAATTGTTGAAATGATATTACGAAAGAATCTAATAACCGCGGTCTCCCCATTGCCCCTCGGCGTTGAGTTATTTCAGAGGCTGAAAATTCCATCAAGTAGGTACGTACCATTTCGAGGAAGCAAAAGCTCTTTCTTTCTATAAACAAGTACACGCGATAAAGTAAATCACGGGAAGAATGCGAAAATGTTAACCTACATTTTGTTATTCATCCACATACTTCTGAAGCGTACGCTCGATGAGAGATTAAAAATATATACATCGCGGGCTTTTTCAAATCTCTCTCGCATATCCGCGAGCTTTTCGCCATTATATTACATTGCAGCTTTTCTCAAAGTACAAATTGAAAATGAAAAAGTAATCTCACAATGTAGCAAGAGTACACGTGTAAATTTTATTGAATTGCACTTACAAGCTAAAGATAATAATAATGTAAAAAAGTGCAGCAGCTATAGGTAGGCGGGCGCTTTGTCGGTGCGCGGGCCCTATCTTTTATTCAAAAATTACTCTCACCCTCTCTCGCGCGGCTTGTTTGCACTGGGGCGCGAGGCACACAAGTACGCGGCGGCCGCAATTTGTACCACTTGACAAATTCCCGCAGAATTCTAAGGTAGCCACTACTCTCTCTCTCTCGCACTCTCACACCGCCTCTCGACAGTTTGGTGACGCAGCCAACGCGCGCGCGCGCGACAAACTTGGAATTAAACTCTTATGTATATATATCGCCGTTATAATGTATAGTCCTGCCGCACTCGCCGTTATGCGGGAACAAAGAACACTGTATACGCGTTATCTCGGTGTGCTCAAAGAGAGAGAGAGAGATATATCGTAAGTTTATTTTGCTAAAGTTGCTCTGCGTTTGTGCTTTGGGAACATTGTTGGCTATTTAAAAAGTGGCTAGATAATTTCGTTACTAAAGTTTTCACCTTTTACGTGGAAATCCGCGGGTAAAACCGTATATTGTACAAGGAAAAAGTATAATAAATTCCCTAGAGGTTTTAAAAAATGTTCTAAACCAAAGTTATGCGAAACCCAATAATAGCTGTACTGTTTATCTATAAGAGAGTACATTTTTATCACAAAGCACGTATAGCAAGTTAGAGCAGCACAGCGCAGTTGACCCCAATTGCCCGAGCGAGTAGCCACCGCCGCATCTCCTAAACATCTAATTCCCCGCAGCCGCAAAATCGCTGCAACCTAATTAAAAAAGTTCTTTCTATCTGTCGAACTGTTTAATTAGCAGCCTAACCAGTCCGAGCTTACGAATCGCCGCCAACGAACGCACCCGCACAGCCTTTGTACCCACCAATAACAACAAGATGCATCATCGTCCCGTCGAGCTGAACAGTAGTAGCAGCAGTAGGAGCGGCCGCAGCGGTAGCAGTCGCGTGATGCCCGCAACCTCGAGCCACAACGAATTATCTGCACCCCTCGAGGCTCGGCGCCGGTAGTTCCGTGCCCGAGGATGGCGGCGGGAGCGCGGCCCGCGTGACAGGATGACACGGCAAGGCCAGAGCATCACATTATGAGGGTGATGCCGTCGGGCTCGGACGTCGCGGACAAGGCGGTGTCGACGGAAGACGCGACCGGAGGGGTAGAGGTGGCTCGTCTCGAAGCTGTACTCGCGGCTCTCGTTGAGACGAAGGTCGAGGCGATAAAGGCCTCGACGTCGGCGGGTCAGCAACGGTCAGGTAGTGCGCCCGCTAGCCCGCGCCGACCGAGACTCACCTCGTCTTCCACCGGCTCATCGTCACAGAACAATCATCACGGGCATCATGGCCACCATGGCCATCATCACCCGCACCATCCGCACAAGTACAGGCATGAGAAGAAGGCCCGGCATCACAGGAGGCATGGCTCCGCGCCGTGCGGCGACTACATCGAGGATCCGGTCACGCATCGTCATAAGCAACGACACGGTGAGGCGGACGAGAAACACTCTATAACTACTTTCACCTATGCATGATTACCAATAAACGATGCGGATAACTACTATAACATTCTCACGGAAAGTCCTTTCAATTGCCATAATTATGTAAACTGCAATCGATTTTTATTTTTATTTTATTCAACAATAGTCGATATAGTAAATAATTTCATTACTTATGTTGGGACGAAAAATGTCACGGTAGAGCTTGTGGGTTATTCAAGATTCTTCAGATCGAAAAGCTAGCCTTCATTTCTTTGCTATACACGCAGAATTATAAATGTTGTAAATCGTCATGCTCTCAATAATAGTACGTTCACAAATAGACTTTAACTCGTTCAACAGGTATTTGTCGGCCACAGCTAAAAAGATCTCCCACCATTTTCCCAATTTCATTAATCTCGTGCGTATACATGCACCGGAGTATTTTCTTGACAATTTCACTGTTCAAGTCCTCAATTTTCATTTTGTTCTCCGTGCTGTCTTTCGTATCATGTGTCAACATTTACGTCAACAGTCAGTTCTCGCTGCTGATATTAATTTAGGCGTATAAAACACCTTTCGCCTACAATGAATTGTAAGTCGCATAATATTTTGCTGAACATAAATTTTTCAAAATTGGCAAGCTCCTTTTATCAGCCCGACTCTTTTGCTTATCTTCTGTTTCTTGACGCGGGTAAATCTGACATTCTATTATAAGTTTTCCCTCAGCCAACAGCCCTTTTGATTTTTCATTGAATAAATTTCTTCTTACAAATTTACGACAACCCCAAACAGTACTTTGGCCTCCGAACATTCTCACATCTGAGATTTCCGTACAAAAGTATAATTTTCAATCTTGCCCCAGTAAGTATACCAAATATAAAATTAATTTCAAGTTTCGATGAATCGCACAAGATTAAATAAATATAAAGATAATCCACTTTTGATTCTGGATGCTGTTTAAATTTGTCTTTCCCTCGCTTCGTAGAAATTGTGGTGTTTCCCATATATGTGTATACTACGCGATATGACGTCACACATCGTCAGACGCAAGCCACGCGTGTTTCGCGATTCTCCCCTACATTAAAGTTTAATTATGAATATACTTTTCATTGTTTGCTTATCTTTTGCTTGTACTGAATTGTATACAAAATTTCCTACACTTCTTTTTACAGTGATTTATAATCAAAGAAAGAGATTTATAATGTATAACGTTGCGTAAGCGAAACGGGTGATTATACGGTTGTATATAATATTGTTTATGAAAGTAAAGAAATTTATAACAGCCAAGCTCTAATCATTTAATTATCAATAAACAAATATCTACCTATTTGTACATAATAATAAATATTATATACTAGACTATTTTGAAAGAATTTATAAACCGTAAAAACCCGTAAAAGATATATGTCCGAAAAGCAACGGTTTCCTACCGTAATAATTCTCACTATGTTTATTATTTCAATACGGGCACATACTTATATGCATATACGCGTACGCTCACGGGGCTAAATATCTCCCGGCAGATGAGGTTCCTCATTAGCCTCTCATTCTTCTGCTCTATTTGAGATTCCTAGTCTGATATCGATCGGAATAGTCGACATTGAAATATGTAGAAGTGATGGACGGGGGATAGCCTATACATGTCTGTGCGATGGTACTGATAATTGAATTGTCCAATTCGATATGTATAGCTTTCATTGGCACGAATTAATTATTTGTATAGAAGAAAACATTTCAGCATCCTTGAGGTGCATGTTACTAGTGAGGGAATAGTACATGATTTATTAATTTTATAATAGTAAAGGCGAAACGTTAACATCAAAGAACCTCAGTTTCGAATTATTACACAACTTTGTATAAGAGACTTGTCTGCTCCTCAAATATACTGACATCTTATTAGCGTTTCATGTTACTCGAGTTTAATTAAGTAACTCGCGTTTATCTTTACTTACGTCATAACGCTAACATAGAAATAAATGATTGTCGTTTTAACGGAACTAATAAACAAATGTTCTTCTTATCATCGCTTCTTTAGACAATATTTCATCTCAGCTTTATTCGCCATTAATACTTATTACTTTTGAGTTTATATTTTCTCCAGAAATTCCATTTTGTAGAAAAAATTTCAAACGAGCTTTTTAAATCTCATTTTTAGCGTGAAACACAGGTAGTATTACAACGACGTATAGCGGAAAACTGTTATTATTAAAACCATATTTTGTAATAGCAATTAGTACTTATTACAATATTCCAATATATAAATATTCGAAATTATTTTAATATACATCGTATAGTAACGATAACTATGCGTTGCATCTCCTCACTGCAGGATAATTTTAAAGGGAAATGGATCGTGATGGCCTATATTTTAATTTTGTAAACGAGGTCCATAAAAAGCTTGAATTATCATTTAGAGTGTAGAGCTTAAACGCGCAAAGTCAACATTTTTATGGCAGTAATTATTATATTATAAATGACTTAAACCGTAACCTCAGTTAAAAATATACAATAATATAGGATACTTAACTAAAAACTTGTAAACTATAACTATATTATTAGAGCTTAACTAAAGTTTAACTAGTGTAACACTGTAGTTATATAATACCTGTTTATTTTTCCCAGAGGCACACGTTTCTGAGGTTATCATAATATATTAAAACTTATAGTTAAATAAATATAAATAAGCCTTTGTTAAAGTTGCGTTGTCGGAAATATGAAAATAATGTAAAGTTATCAAAAAATTTTAGCGCTTTGAAATACAATCTAAAATACACAAACATTCTCATTAATTTACTAAAAGAAAAAGCAACAATGCCAAGATTTTGATTACTTATTAATAATCGCGTTTTCCATTGGACTTTTCCAATGGAAAGATCTTCAGTGCAAGAAAAGTATAATGATTTTGAAATTTGGTTGGTTATTCGCAGGTAAGGGCAAGCAGAAGCTATCGGAGAGTCCGCGGGCGGGTCGCAAGCGGCGTCGTCAGTCGCGCAGCCCGCAGCCGCTGCGACACTCGCGCGCCCTGGACTCGCGCTTCGAGCTCCTCGACGGGGCGGAGCTGACGGGGGAGCCAACGAGTGGCTCCGATCTCGCCGCTTTCCTCAACCTCGAGCGGATGCGCGAGGCCCTCAGTGATGTCGCCGTCAGCGGAGGCGTCGGGGACTATCCGGGGCTGCACCAAAGTGCCTGCTATATTTCTCATAGTACAGCTCAGTTGTGAGTTTTTTTACAAATATCTATATTTTTAATGCAGTTGATATTTTTTATTCTTAGTAGCAATAACTTTGTAAAGACTAATAACTGCGTTGGAAATCAGTTTAATAAGTTATACATTTAATATTATACTTTGATGATATTTGTCTTTAGTCAAGTTTAGTAGAGACAGCCTACTAATGATAATATATTCACTTGGAACTAACTCGATTAATGATAAACTTAATTACACTTTAGACACGAGTTTTAGTTACCAAAGTCCCGAATAATTTACTTTTAGTTCTAGATATAATGTTAATGAGTGCGGTAATTTTAAAATGTTTTTTTGAAATAAAGATTGGTCTTAATAAAATATTGAAATTATCTGCTCGTCACTTACTTTAATAATCTCCTTGATCCTTGTTTCCACGTAAGTAGATCATGAGCTATTGAATAAGAGATCAGCGTTAATTAGTGGTTTCAATTATAATCTGGTTAACTTTAGTGAAGAGATAACGCCGCGTAAGCAAATCTGCCTTAATACATTTCACGTGCATCTATAACGCACTATGCATAAAAATTCAATTAGTAGGTTGAAATTTAGTCAAATTTATTTCCAATCTTGATTCATCTGCATATACCTTGCATAATTATATATATAAACGATAAAAATCGACAGTGAGAGAGGGAGAGAAAATGTAAGAAACGCATGGTCCCCAGGAAAAGCCACTACGGCGAAGAGGACTACCTATCATTCACCTTCGCAGACGACTGCGAGGAGGACGAAAGCTTTAGCGGTGGCTTGGGTGTTGGCCACACGCATACCCTACCTCCGCGCTCGCCGAGGTCGACGCGCGACCATCGCTTCCACAGGCCCCGCAAAAAGCGCAAGCAGCATCGCAAGCAGCGTCAGCGGGCGCGGCAGCAGCTCGTCGACGACGTCGAGCTCGAGCTGGCTGTTGATCCGGACGACCTGCCGCCCCGGGCACGCTGGACCATTGTCGCCACGGCCTGTCTACTGCTCGCCATGTCGCTGCTACTCGTCGGCGTGACGCTGCGCATGGCGCCCATCATCGACGAAATGGGTAGGTGGTCATGTATTTTTCTAAATCCCTTTTTCCGAATTATGTGTATTGTGAGAGACACATAACTGCGAGGTGAACGTCTTGGTAAATTAAGTACTTTTTTTCAACCTCAAATGTCAAGTAATGAGCAAATTAGTCTCAGCTTTTACTTTTCAAGCTAAAGTAGACTTTTATTTATACTCTCCAACATTTTCTATATACAGGCGCAGCTGAGTTAATATTTTATCAATCAGCAGTACTTATATAGTCACACCGACTTTTCCTCGTATCAGATTTTTACCGGCTGAAGCATATGAATTTTCAATAAGTACTCATATACTTGTTGTCGAAGGCCTCGAGAAAAATAAGATTTTTCAAAACAAATAAATTATTTTCGGCTATAGTCAATATCTATTTTTACCGGAGAGTAAAGTATAGATACCCTTTTCAGCTCCGTTCCGCTTAGTCAGACCCGCGTTCGTGCACCCTCTCGAACTTTTAACATCCATCTCCCCTAAAATGTATAGAAAGAGAAAGAGAGAAAGCCACGCGATTTCGCCTACACACAAATATATACATACACACAACGGCACGTGTCACTTTTCGCGCGACACTTATAATTCATCGTCGCGGATTCAGCTATATATATACGGCACTTTACCACGCGCGCGTTGTTACGCTGATCGATCTTCTGGAAAATTGATGTGCCCGAAAGAGAGAAAGAGCCACGGCACGTTGTCAGTTTACGAGCGGCCGGGCCGTTAACGTCTTGCGCCGCGCAAGTGTCTTACACAGCGCGGAAGTATAACGCGGTGGTGGCGGAATTATAAGCATCGGAAAAGGCTGTAAAAACCTGGTTATACGGCTTTGTGAGAGCTGGCTCGGAATATGGATATATATGTTTCACTCGCCGGCGACGACGATTATATTTTTGGATGGCATCCAAGGTCAATATCTGACGAATGACCCTATAACTCGTGGTAATGGGCCGCTCTTTCCGGGTCGCGTTATATTATTTTCAACTGATTCATTGAACTCTTTCTCTCTCTCTCTCTCTTGTATCTATCTGTTTTTTGTGCGCGGCTGCTATTGTGATTGAAGCTGTGGTGTAAGCTTCGAGTCGGGAAAAGATAAACGGCGCAAGAAGAAAGAAGAATAAACATGTATAGTCGCGGCGTATTGACAGGCATAATGGTGTTTGCTTTGGATTTTGTTTTAGCCGTGTTTATCGAATTACCTTAAGTGATGCGAGAAATAGGATTATACACAGTAGGCGAGAGCGCGCGAGGGATGCTGCCAAGTCTTGGATAAATGATAAATTTTTCGACAAGACAGGTTTTTTTTTTTTAATTAATTTGATTGTATTTATCCTTACAGTTTGGGATTTGGAATATTTCAATGTTTTGAATAAATGAAATTTTTTCACTTTTATTAGGTAAGCATATCTTTATACATAGCATGCATTTTTTATTATGTTTATTGTACTAATCTTACTTTGTAATTTTTTTCAGATGACGAGGCTCAAAATTTACAAAGAAAGTCATACATTCAAAAAATCTTCGGTCGTATAGTAATGATCAGTTTAAGTGTGACTCAACAATCAGCATAAAACGTTTTCGGATCATTTACGTTGTAATTGTCAGCTTATGTTCATCTACTACGTATGCTATACTTGTTAGTGCATTATTATTTGTCATTTCAGGGAAAAACGTTTTACGGTGTTATCATTGACTCTTCATTTTGCGATATCCGATGTAGTAATTCACAAGCAATGGAATTTCACAAAGAAACGAATTTTTATAAATATAAGATGTCTGGCGTTATGTTGGGTTCTCCCCACGTTTTGATAAGTACACGGATATAGATGTATGCAACAATTGAGAACGTTTAACTAAAATCGTATATACATTGATAAAATTTTACGTTACTCTTATAATAGAATTTTCTTATAATTTATAATAAAAGTAACATTTTACGTCAAGTATATAATTATAGACTAAAAGGCTAACACGATGACCAAATTAGTTGTTTAAAAGTTATTTTTAAAGATAGCTTCAACATCGTCAATAAAAATTCAAATAATTATAAGCCGCAACTTTTTATCCCATGTAATAAAGATCGCGCGGTCTCGGGGCTAGTCCCCCGTGCGGTTAATTGATTTTCAATACCTACGCGCGCTCACCGAAATTTAATATCATGCCCCTATAAAACGCGGAGATAAACTTAATTTAAAGCCCGGTATATCGTAAAAGAGCGATACACGGTATTAACAAAAAGCTTTATATAATATATCGATGAGATATTTTTCCCAAACGTCACACACTTTTTTCGCTAATTCATTTTTCCCCTCTTTCCCGGCTACAAGCCCGTAAAAAGGAGAGGTGCGATTCTAAAAGACTTTTCATATCGTGCAAAAAAAAAACCGTCCCTCGGAATAATTTGGCTCGCGAATTCATTCGAATTTAAGTGTCTGACTAAACTCGGCGTTTTTCTACTTCCATTCATAGCGAATTCTCCGTATTTTTGTAACTATCTCTCACAATTACAGAGGTTGATGTTTTTTTTCCCCTCATTCGAGAGCTTTTACGCCCAAAACAATGGCCTGAGTTATATACCATCCCCTTTCCGAGGAACAATCGTCTGGGTAGCTCCCTTTTAATCTTAATCCTGAAAGCAGGACTACGATAAGAAACGTAAGAATGAGTTCTTCTATTATTCCAAGTTTTCGGCTCACGTTGCCAATATAAATAAGACGATTGTCATTCCTAAAAAATCCAATGTAGATGCGCTTGATGAATCCAAGCTAATTTACGGATAACCATCGTTACTCTACTTTTCAGTATTAGAGGCAACTTGGCGCACTCGAGACAATTGCCACCAGACTCTAATTAAATAGCGAAGCAGCAGCAGCAGCTGGCCCACTCTCGTGGTTTTAATCAACCTAGTTTACCGACAGCCCCAAAAAATGCCCCTCTTATTCCCCGTAAAAAATTCACCGCGAGGCAATCCTGCCCCTAGCCAACACAATTTTTCCTTCTCGTTATTGATTTTCTCTCTCGCAACGCTCGCGCGCTAGAGCGAGAGAGAGAGAGAGAGAGAGAGAGAGGGAGAGAGAGCTTGAAACACTCAACTTGCCCGGATGGAAAGCCGAGCGCGGGAAGAGAGGATACAGCGCTTCGAGAGGCTGCAGCGCTGAAAAATTGACGAGTGTTCGGGGCTGAAGAGTTCCTTTGCTCTCTCTCTCTCTCTCTGAGGCTTTCGTTCGTTAACACTTTTTCACCGAGCTGTGATATATAGGAGCGGAGCTTATTCCTCCTTTTGCGGAGGTCGGCGTGAGGCTGCGCTCTGGGGATATATCGGCTGGTGTGTAATGTTTCATCGAGAGCATTTTAATTAAATGGATTTATATGGTTATCGACTGATATAGGCGAGAGCTTGATATAAATAAAGTGAAATCAGTCACTCTAAAGATGAATATTTGTAACATATATATTTTAAAAGGTGGAATGAAACTAGTTGTATTATATTATCTTTGAGAGCATAAAAATACATCAGCGTTCTTTATAGGATCAGGCCAATCAACGCCTGACTATAGATAAACCAACCTACTTGCACATATACATATTTTTCGAATATAATTAAATCAACAGTCCCCGCATACAAAGCGAATCGCTACATATATCTGAACCTCAAATCATCTCGAATCTAGATAACCACACGCTTCTAACAACCACAATACATCGCTCTCCCTTATATGTAAGCACGCATACATCCTTTGGGCCATCGATCGGCATTCTTAACGCGACGGATGAATGACAGCGGCGGCGTTGAAAGAGAGAGAGAGATACGCAGCCACGCGCGCTTTACAATGCGAGCCGCGCGTGATATGAATGATAATGACAGACAAAGGCGCGCGCGTCACGAAGGGAGTAGCGCGAGAGATGGAGAAACGGAGGCTGTATAGTATTGATTTTGCCCTCGTCGAGCAGCGAATGTCTATATAGTCTTTTCGATTTTGAGGAACATTCAATTAGACAGGTTTTAATTGTAAAATGCCGGGGTATTCCAGAGCAATTCTCTTTGCCCTGCTACATCATGTATATTTTCAAGAGACGACCTTCGCATTTTGAATTCCTGATGTACGTGTTTAATTCCCGGAGAGAGAGAGAGCTTTTTACGAAATGGGAAAGTTGCAAAAAGCGCGGCCAATCGGGTATACGCGAGGAGCGCGTCCTATATATCTACTTACGCGGCGCGCGTTATTTATCGCCCGCGCGTTTTTCAGCGGGCGAGTTTTTACCAGAGAGAAAAGAGAGAAAGGGAGGATTCGTCGTAATACTTTTTTTCCGAATGAAGCGTTTTTCGATTTATAGATCGCGTTTAGAGGGCGAAATGCGGGATACGCGAGGACAGCTTACCGTATCCGAATAGTTCTATTGTTGGAGACCTATACATAGGGGAAATGACGTTTTCATATATTTTTAATGATCGCTTTAGTTATCAACTATATGGTTTATTTCGATTAAAATAAACAAGCATAATTTTCGTTATTCCTATAAAAGGAGTTGTTCACCTCTATATTAACAACTCCGATATATCCGAAATAATAAAAGGGTATATAGAAAAAGTCTCCTTATCCGGTTGTCGACTTGACTATTTGCTGAAAAAAAGAAAGAAAAAGGGCGCACGCATGATAAACGGTTCACCGGTGGCACGGTCAACGAGGTCACGCACCACATTCCTCTTTCATCATCATCCTTCTCTCCTGCTTGGCCTTTTATTACAACGATATCATTGAAGCCCTCTCCTATCCCTTCCCCCCGATGCATCATCTAAAAATACCGCCGGTAATTAGTAAGCCAACCGCCACCGCCTCTCTCTCTCTCACATCTTAACGTTATTCGTTATACTTACAACCCCCAGCAGAGCTTTCGCGGTTCCGGGTCAAGCACCACGCGCGCGCGCGACATTCACACATACACATACACCCATTTCTACTTGCTTTAAACGTGCATCAATTTTTTAACTCGCGCAACAAAAAATCTAAAAAGCGAAGGGGAAAAGAAAGGATAATCCCCTCTCTCTCTTCCACTTTTTTCTCTCGCTCTCTTGTTTGCTGGCACGCGCGCACGTGCTCATTTCGCGAGATCGTGTTCGAGTGTTTACGCGAAAGGGGTGCAGAAAAGAGCGTGTGCATAGGGGGCGGCAGTAGCGGTGGCGGCGCTCGCGCGCGAAAGAGCGAGAGGTCGAGGGCGCCGTCGCTCTAAATTAGAGGAGAGAGAGAGAGAGAGCGAGCACCGCCCCCCGCGTACCCAGAGTCAACTCAGTCAGTCAGTCAGTCGGCCGGCGCGCCTGAACGCGAAAACAATGAGCGCCGCCGAGCGAGACGCCGGAGGAGCAGCCACTGCTCGAGTGCAAGTGTGAGGGAGAAAGGAGTAACGAATCTCTCTCTCTCTCCCGATCGAACCAAAGAGAGACAAGTTTACGTGTGCCTCGAGATAACAGTGGAAATAGTTATTTTGTTTAATGCACTGGACGTGTGCTGAAGCAAGGAACGAGTCGGGGATGATTAGGGGGTAGTGCGTGCTTGGATTGCTGCTCTGCCTTCCTGACCGTACTGCCGGCTTATGGTAATTCTTTGAGAGGCTTTTTACTCATCAATTTACCTTCGATAGTTTTACTGCATTTGTTTAACTATTTTTAGTGCTTTACTGATGTTGAGCACGCGGAAATGATAAAAGTTGATCAGTGTATTGTCGAATTCAGCGAAATCTCGATCATAGTTTTTATGACAGTCCTTAATACTTAATGGTTTTATTCTGCGGTTCATTTGTACTCGTAAATTCATGAGTTCATATAATAGTCGTATTCCATAAAACTCGGAGGAAATATTTTATTAAAAGAATTAGAAAATGGGTTACAAAAATTACCATACGGTCTGTAACAACCCGAAATATTATCATATACATTACAGGACATTTTGCTATTATGTATGCTTTTCTATATTAAAGTAAAATTTCCTGTGTAATATAACTTTACGAGACAGTACATAGTTATTTTTGCAAAAGATTTTGCAATTTTGGCTACTATACGCGTTTTTAAAATTTTTATTGATCCTTCAATTTTATTATATTACGATTCATTAATAATCTAGAGGCCGATGATTAATGAACGCGCAGTGAAAAACAGTAATAGGATTAATGAATGTTTTTGCGGTACTTTATTAATAGCGGCGCTACTTTGAAATTTGACGTTTAGCTTAAATTTAACTATGCACAAAAGGCCCCTAAATTTAGTTACAAATTCATATGCACTAGTTTGATAACGAAGTGCCGGGGCTATTTTTAGAGCCAAAGAAAACACAAAGTGACCTTAAACAATTGTTAATTGGCGTTCCCCAGCGGCTTTGCATTATTAACGGGGAACACCCATATGCATGTAGCCCCATTCCGCGTAATTGTAATTTTAGCGATAGGCTCTTATAGATCATTTCTTTGTTGCATTAAGACGTATATCGGAGGTGCGCGCGTATACATATACACGTGCTGAGCGGAATTAGGAATGTGCAGTGCCGGATATTTGGAATACACACGTCGTATTTTTAGGCAAACTGAATGGCAAACTGTTTCGCGGACACCGGGAATCGACCGTAATGAAGCCGTTGATGCGTTAAAGTACCTACATCAGAAATATGGCTCTCAATTCGCAATTGGTATTCCGATCCTACCTACTTATTAAGCAAGAGCATGAAAAATTTCTCGGAGCCCGCCTTTATTCTCCGTTTCATCGCGATAAAGCCTAATTTTCCGTGCCGTGAGATCTAACTCCCTCGCCGAGAGAGCTAGTATGAAATAAACCACGTCCATCTTTTCCGAGAGGAGCAAAAAAAAAATTGAAATACGACAATGATGCTCGAGGTATTTTTGTACGTTTAAAAAAAGAAATTTTCTCTCTCTCTATCTGATGTCTCCGAAAAAAAAATGTCGTAGCCGAGGAAGAGCGCCGCGGCTTGCCGCCTATATATACTGTTTTCGTATCTAACTTTAATCGATATCAATCATTTACGGAGATGGCCGATATGAAGAGTAGTTTTTTCCTATATTATTATTAGATATATTTTTTGTTGTAAATATGCGCGCTATTGTTGATGTGATTACTACGCTGTTTTGATTCGTGTCAAACATTTTCGCGCGCCCGCGAGCTCAAGATTTATTGATACGATCCTTTCTTGCCACGGCGAACGTCAAACAACAATGTGTTTGTATGCATCCGCACGCCGGGTAGGTCTGGTAAGGTTCTACGTGCAGGCTTCGCAGTAATATCTAAACGATTTTTCTCTTTTGTTTATTCTATTTTTTATAAGATAATGTTGTATACAAATTATATCGACTTACTGTCCTTTGCAACGTCATTTCCATTAAACTTGTTAGCAAAATGCACGTCAACCATGTTTTTACGAAAATCCAGCACATTCACGACAAGCATTCGCTGGAATTTCAGCAAGTCGATATCTTAAGGAAACTGAAAATATTGACGAATCTTGTCGATACTTGTTCTACCTCTTTCACTCGCCTCCTTTTCACGTAAATTTAACCGCCTCATTTGCAAACCGTTGGGTCGAAGAAGCTTGAAAAGCTTGTTAAATAAAATTAACCGCCTAAATAATTCGGTTATATTGCCGCACGGGAAGCTTCTTGCTGCATCGCTTTATTCTGTCCGCGCCTGTTTTGCGCGGGCTCGCGCATCTGTTCTTTACATCTTTCTCTCGGCATGTGCAGCGATTGCGTCATTTCTGCTTCGCTAATTTACGACCTGGAGGCTATTAAAAGGGCTTAATAAATATTTTTATTCCTAAGCTGATTGGATAAAGAGCAAAATTTAGTCGCATTTTGTGTATAATATTTTGTTAAAGAGTGTATATTGATATAAATTGATTGACTGGAGACCTTTACTACGTGCTTGAATAATTTAATGGCAAAACGATATAGTATACGGGCTCGTCTCTATTTATATATATACTAAAAATCAAATTGATATTGATAACTCTGGATATTTATACTGAATTGAGTAGGACAATGCTTTCAGAATTTTCTTCAGATATTAAATTATGTAACGACATTGTTGATCTGCATATATTTATGCAAAACTATATTAACTCAATCTTGATTCTGTACACCTCATCCAAATTATGTACACACACGTTTAACATTATTAATTTTCCAAAACAAATGCCGTAATTTTGTAAAATGAAAAGCAAATTCGAGCTCGCAATTAAAAAAGTGCCTCGAGACCGTAAGATCAATATAATATGTAGCCTCACCGTTTACAAAAATGCGATATCGCGCTGCCTTTACCACACCGACAGATATCCCTTACTTATCCCGCAGTCCAAGCATCCCTCGACAATGGATCTGACGTACCCATCGCACCGGCTCTCCACCTCGTCGGAGGAACAATCGATCTTCTACATAGACGACCCAGTGCCACTACAGGACTGCCTTCTTTCTCCCGAACGGCCAAACGAAGGTAGCCTCATACCCAGGGATGAAAACTCGAGCTTCGACATCGGAGCTCTAGCGGAGCTTCATCCATCGCCGCGGCCACGTAGCTACAATCAGCGTCGACGAAATAGCTCTGTTTCGTCCCAGTGTAGTGGCAGTACGGCTGGGGTACAGGGCAGACCTAGAAGGCATAGAAGACCCTCCGAGTATATCGAAGGGAGTGGCAGGAGAGCGTCTACGTGCCATGGCGGACCCGGGCGGCCCAGGTCAGGCAGCTACGCTAGGGTGACGCCGTTAGGTAGGCTACCCGCATCAGCCAAGTATGTCTTGGGTATATCGCACGCTCATCTTGACAAGTAGGAGCTCGTTTATTATAATTAAAATAATACTTCTTTTTCCTTATATATGCAATAATCAAAATCATTATTATTTTAAAAATTTATTCTATTAGAAACAACATGCTACCCCTTTTGTATAATTTTAACAAAAAGAAAGAAAAAAAATAAATACTAACAAACCAATAACGAGGTAATTCTCATTGCAAATATACGCATCATATCCCATCACCATCATCATAATCACAGCAGCCGGTATATAGCAGCGACAAAAGACTGAACTCTCTACACCTCAACAGGCGACGGCCGCCGTGCGAGCTTATGCAAATCATCGTCGGGTGCTCGGCCTCCTGGACAGCGTTCCCGGCGCGCTAGCACCGCCGGCCGTCGTGACTCAGTGCGGCCTTCACGCTCTGAGGCTGACCGCAGCCCCTCCGTCTGCTTCACGCCCATCAGCATAGCCGAGGCGTCACTGATCAAGGAGCCCCACGAGATCGAGCGTCAACGGCGTCATCGGCGTATCGCCCTGGTGCTCCTAGTTACCTTTGGCTTCATTCTGGCGGCATCAGTGCTGGCTGTGGTTGTCACGCTGACGCACAGCAGCTTCTACAAGCCGCCGACGGGCTCGCGCGAGCTCGCTGAGCACCGGGCCCAAGTCGTTATGGCTGAACATGGTGCTAGTGGTGAGGAGCGCCTATATGGCTAGCTTGGAACAATTTAATAAGCTTCTTATTACGTCCCCTAATGAGGAGCTTGAATTATGTCATTTTATGACAATCTTTGATGCGAGCATATTATATAATCTCCCGAATGCACCTCGCAATCTGTAAGAGTTACATCCAGATATTTATAATCAGGCCAGTGCCGTTGTTTCTCTGCGTCGAATGAAACTTTTTCTCCACATTTCGTTCCTTTGACAATATTCCTCCTCCCATCGATCCTCTGTCCTGTCGTTCTTTCTAGAATATGCGAGAGAAAAATAATATAAATATCATTATTTATAACGACCCGAGGGATTAACTAATTTTATTATACTGCCGTTGTCTATTCTCACAATACACATATAGTTCTCGGCTGCGACAGTATGAAATTATAACTCTGGCACGTGTGATTAACGAGAGTCTTTATTTTCTTTCAGTCCGGAAGGAAAACGAGGAGCTACTGAACTCGCTGAACCGACAGTCGACGCCCGAAAACGCGACGTCGCTGCTGCCCTGAGAGCGAGGCCAAACATCAGCTATTATGCGCGGACACGATGACGCGTACGTCCCGAATGTGCGTGTATATGAGTGTCTTCACGATGAAAACGAATATATATATACACAGTAAGAAGATAAGATGAAAGATAAGATATTCGCGATCTGTTGCGCGCGTAAGAGGGAGAGAGAGACTTTCCCGCGTAAAGGGGGAAGGAGGAGAAGAGCGATATTTATTTTTGTGTTTCGTCGGGGAATACATACAGAGTATAGTCGGGGTATACTGGCCGCAGATGAAGTTGGTTTTTTTTTGCCGTTTCGTTAGTATGTTGACTGTTGTCGGTGTAGATAAAAAAAAACAAACGTGAAAAAACTTATAATAATGCGAGAAATACGCGCGTATACGCTTATTAGGCGTTTAAACAAACTGTTACAGAGATTCTTGATACTTGATAGAGTATAACGAGTTCGAGTTTAAGATTCCTCATTGCTAATTTACTTATATTCTCCGTCACCATTTCTTCATTTCCATATCGTTATGCGACCCTTCATTATGTCAATTGAGACTTCTAAAAAAGACTTTCGTACCTTTTCAAAGAATCCCTTCGGTTTTCGAGCCTTTTATTTTCTTTTTAGAGAGCCAAACGTTAATTATTATTCTCTCTGTCAATTAAACTGAACAATCAAGATAAAAATAAAAGAAAACAATTATCGCCCACGACTTTATAGAAAAGAAAAATAATTTTAAAAGAATCTATAAGAAATTTTATTTATTCTTTTATATGTAAAACTTAATGCATTATTATTAAAGACGCTAAGATGTTTAGTAAAATAAATAAAAGTTAGAAAGTTAAGTTGTAATAAAACTTATCATAGAATATATGCGATTATCTTAAATGTATACTGTGAAATTGCGTTGAGGTAATTTGATCTATTATAAAGAAATAAATATACATGAATTAAAAAAAGAAACAACAATGTGACATTACCGAGTCTCTTCAAAGTACAAATTAGTAGACAATATTACCATTGACTCTTATTGACATTGTAAAAAATGATCTATGAGAATAACTTGATATCGTGCCAAAATGATAATCTATCCTATTATCAGCAGATACACTCACTCTTTATTGAAACAAATTTGATTTCAACATTCAATGTTGTTTCGTATCGTTTGTAGTATTATTGTGCTTTTTACCTAATAAGAGACTATTTTTATTTTCAAAAAAATGTTGATTGATATATTGTAAATATTGTAATTTTTTATTGTTTTATTGAATACTCTTATTAATATAATATATTTGTAAATCACAAAACTTATTACATTTATTTTTTATTTCATAACACAAAACGAAACGACCGCAGCTCTTACTTCAAAAATCATTATACATGACATTGACAATTTTATTATTAAGAAAATATACATTTCAGAACGAATATTACACAAAACTATCAAGTTTTCCGAAAGAAAGAGATAAATTTTTAAGTATGTGCGTAGTTATATAAAATCAGTTGACAACAATTACAAAACTTATGGCCCGGTACGAAAAAAGCATGACAAAAATAGAACGATTATTTATGATTATATTGGCAATTCCTTCGCTGTGGAACGCCAGGAAATTAAAAAGTTTTTGAATTCTCGGAAGAGGAGTTCGAAAGCGGGACGGAGATGAAGAAGTTTCACTGGCTGCTGAATTCTAAGTAAGTGAAGTAAGTACCTTTTTTTAAGTTTCCAACTTCTTGAAATGCCTTTCAATAGAATTATCAAAACTCATGCGAATAGTAGAATAATTTCATGAAATATTAAAGATGACCCTTAATTTTAAACCTTCACTTGCAATAAATTGTGAGTTAATTGCAAAAGACTTGCATTCGAAAGATGCGCACTTGTGTCGGTGTTGAAGGTGTTTGTAATTAAAAAAACGCGAGGAAATGCAAAAATACTCGCTGCTACACTTTTAAAGTGTCACGTTTCAAAAAACCAGAGTGGTAGTTCCATTCCACGACCTTATATACCCAGCTGTTTTCTCGATGCACCGTCGCTGTCGTTTACCAACCAAGGTGCATGACTTTTTCCTCCTTGGTGAAACGAAATAACGAGCGGAAAATTCACGAATATTTGTTTGCGATGACATTAATATTATAGATTTCGCTGAAGCTTATAAAAGATAAGATTATACGGCAGTAGCTATTTATACGCGTCATTGCTTCCGTATAATAAGCGGCAGTAAAGATAAGTACCTACATACTTCCACAAAAATCCGCAACTCCAGTTACAGCTTTACATCGCAATCCTCGGAGCTCGGAATCAATAATACTTACGCGCGCGTTCGATGCGTAAGTCGCGCAAGAAGTACGGCTGCATCTATTTTGAGCCGACTCAATCCCGATGATTCCCGCTTTGATAAAACGTTTGATGCGCGCTCGTTCGCTATTTCGGGAGGCGAAAAAGGCATCGATCGCGCGCTCAGCGTCTTCTTCGTCACATTTGACTATATACTACGAAGTGTTTTTCGCGCGCGCGCGCTGTATGCCATATGTAATTATTTGCGGGAAGACGTGTTGGCGAGATAAGAATGTTTATACGCGAGAGCGCAGGGCTAATTACGCGCAGTCACGTTGTAAAAGACTGGCTGGCTGCTGAGCTTTCACGTGTGTATAGCCAAAAAATTGCGACTCGGCTCAATTGTCGAGCTGATGGAGCGTGCAAATCTTTTTACGCTTTCAAAAATAATTATCTATTTTTATTTAATTTTCCGATTATCATACTCTCAATTTGAATAAACCAATCAGATATATAATAATTTATCTTTGACAGTACAGCCCAACGAGCTACTCGATACTCACATAGAAACGCGCGGGATCTCAACTTATATAAACAGAGGTCATAGAAAGTGCTAATTACAGCGCCAGTCAGAGCAATGCTCGTATAAAGATAACGCTCACACAATAGACGCAAATGCATATATGTCCACTTATAAGATACTAGCCGAACGGTCAGTCAGTAATAAACACGCCACGCGCCAAACCATCATAGCAACATCTTAGTCCGCGCTTAACATCGTGACACACGTGCCTTTCATCTCCAAAAAATTCGCGACGCTTGCGCCCATCTCACCACTGACAAGTATAATAATTACATCCACAACAATGGCCGACAAACGTGAGTAAAAAAATATAAAAACGAATAAACATGGAATTTTGTGCATAATAATATACATGTGTTGTTATTATCATGCAGACGAGGGTGAGTGCTGCGTCGTGTGCCTGGACGAGGGCCCCGCGTACCAATTTGTCCCCTGCAACCACAAGTGCGTCTGCGAGAACTGTGCCAAGAAGTACATCACGAAGGAGGAGGATATCTTCACCCGCTGTCCCATCTGCAGGCGCAAATTCGACTTCATAACAGCCGACATGAAAAAATATCCGATGTCAGATGTACCGAAGGCAGCAGCGGGATCACCACTCAAGGCGCCGACGCCGATAGCGATAACACTGGGGTTCCGCAGAAAAATCCCCAAATACCGAATTGACGATGATGTACTATAATTTCAAGGAAAAGTTTAGGTAAAGTTTAGCTTAACTTTGCGAAAACTTTACGGAAGATTATCGGAGGTTAGCTGAAAATTTACTCTCAAACGTGCACAAAGTTCAGCTGAACTTTGCCGAAACTTCGCGAAAGATTTTCGAAAGTTTGCGCCAACTTGCGTTAGATTTACAAAAAAAAAAAACTATTAATTTTTTAATTTTGAGAAAAAGTTTAGATAAAGTTTACCTGTACTTCACCAAAACTTCGCGCAGGATTTTCAAATGTTTTACAAGCATTTTATATACGAACGTATATTATATTAGTTAAAATAAATAATAATAAATAATAGCAACCATTAATTATATTTTTAACTTTAACAGCTATCACTTATGACTATTATGCTATCACTTATGACGACTCCAAATAATATACTATAAAATATATTTTTCCTTCTTTACGACGACATGAGTTACTAAATTTTTCGATCTCATAAAAATGACAAGACTAGAAATTTGTTTAAATGCAAACAGAGATAACTATTTACATTTCACACCTTGGGATAATAAAATTCCAAGTAATGTAAAAAATTACGCATTGATAATCTTTATTTGGAATTTAATTAGGGATTGTCGAGAAGTGAGACTTAAAGTGGTATTACTGTTATATGTATATTACTAATATCAAGTTTGAGTAGTGTAGTTTAATGGCCATAAAGTTCCACAACAATATTATAAGGAAAATTAGAGGGCTTAGTGGCCTTTGTATACGTATAGCAATACTATAGAAACATGATGAAATAAATAGCCATTCTTGACAATCGTCTTGATAAATGTAAATATTTATTTACTTTTTACCTATGCATGTGTGTGAGTGATGTATATATTTATGTTTGTTCCAATGTTCAATTCTTTATTGATATATTATGTCACACATCTGCATTTGTTCGCCTAATTTTATTGCATGTATGCATAATAGGTAGTTGCAAAAATTTTGATGATAAATCGATGCAGCCATTTTTATTTGAACTGATAAACTCCGTTTCCCCATATTGAACCGGCTAATGATAAATTTCAAAATGACCGAGACAGAAACAATTTAACTAACGCAATTTTCTATACTAACGCAAATTTATACGTATGAACAACGAGCAAAAATATAACAAATCCATTTAATGTGCGAATGTATACGTGCGGGAAAAGCCGCTTGATTAAATTAGTGCAAAAGCCCGGGCCACGCTATAAATGTTGATTAATTGAGCTATCGGTTTCCCGCGCAGGAACTTTCCGGATCTAAGAGCGAAGGGATAAGATGTCACCCTTAATTGGATCGTTAAGGGGACGTGTCGCCGTCGTCGTATAGTTAAGTAATAGCGGACGTGTAGTTGTTTTTTTTTTCGCGCGCCCCCGAGGGACAAATATTTGCCGAGTTTTCCAATTAAGCATAACACGCAGGATGAGTGATGATTGTAGAGAGGAATCATGCGTCAGAGAAAAAAAGGTTTCTGCCATCGTATTTGCACGTGGAACGGAAATCACAGTGTAAATAACGAACACCTGTTCAGCTGATTTCTCATGCTAAAATTGGAGAAAACATAAATGTATAATCGCGTAGCTTCTTTAACTGAATGAAGTAAAAAAATTCAGTTAGTTCTATAGACGCTGAAAGGCTACCGTTATTTATGAACTTTCACCCAAGTTAACGTAAGATAAACAAGAACGTTGCATTGAGCCGATAAATGCGGTGACATTAATAAATCACATGTATGCAGCGTGGACTCACTGCTAATTTATACACAGTATGGTTCATAATATGTGTGTATACTTATTTCACTTTTTACGAATCACGGAAAGTGCACACGTTACTGATTCGATCTATATTGAAACGTGTACAAAGTTCGAGTCTTTATTTGCAGTTTTTAGTATAAGAGTCGATCACGCGTGAAGCCATAAGTGGAAAATTACGCGGTTTTTTAAATTTTCCGACAGGCACGAGGTTGAAATATATTTGCAAATGGTAATTGAAAATGATTATTAGATACGCGTGAGCTTGTCTTGGTTAATTAGTACCGGCTTTATGAAGAAAGTCAAATTTATATGTTAGTGTAGTATATAAGTCAAAAACTTATTATTTATCCTTCAAGTTCTCTGATAATATCGTCAGTGAGGATAATTAACCAACACGAAATAATTAGTATTTCTTATAATTACCACGCGACTATTGCAATAACCAAAATTTATAGACAAGTCTTCAAGACGCTCTATCTATTACAATAAGTTTATTATTCGTATGTGATTTGCGATTACAACGTTGATAAGAATGAAATGACGTTTCTAGAATACCTCGATCCAAACGTCCGTAAACGTAAATTAAAATTTAAGTAGGAACTTACTTATACCCTTTTATGTTACTCGATAGAAATAGCAAGTTTTGGTTAAATAAAAAGTTACGTTGCCAAAATTATTATTACTATGTGGTAATTGTTGTATTTTTTATAAATAATATCATTATGTATTACGTTTAATTATTTTGTTTTTTCTTTCAATTAAGACAATTCCTTGTGCTACTCAATGAATTTTTTTTTTGTATTTATACTTACGCAATTTGTCTCTTACAAACTGCGAACTTGAGCTTACTTTTGAAATTATGTGAATTGAAAGGATTTCAAGGCAGTCAAATGAATCGGAAGCACAAGACGCAGTTTTCTTTTCTGCTGAAATTCGGTCAGCGGCATTTATTTTTCTCAGTAAATAAATATGTACAATATTTATAAGAGTATACATATATGTATCAGTCTCTTTGTAGATATGACTAACCTTTTCAAAAATAAGGACGAAGGGTCACACAAAATCGATGTGCGTGAGAAACTTTTAAGATGTCTGCTATTTATACATCAGATTTCCGCACAGAAGCATATGCAAATATATAATATGGAATAGAATTTCTCTAGTCAGATATCAAAACAAACATTATGGTGGATTATTCCGCAACTTATACTGCGAATCAACGTATACTTTACATCTGACGTATAAATAGCAATAGTCAAGATTTAAATAAATGAGAAATATTGCTTATGCTACAATTAAACTGAATTTTACAAAAAATATGAAACTTAAAGGTCGTTAAGAAAAATATGTATAGATGAAATTCGACCATTACAAATAATTATATAATCGACAGTATAATTATAATTCAATTTTTTAATATAAAAATATACGATTGATAAATGTTTATCATGCTTGTTCCACAATATTTATCTTTAAATATTTCTGCACATATTTACTTTGTGCAGAAACTTATGTTTAAAATATCAATTCAAAGTATAACGACTGAGTAAGTAAAATGGTGTACGAATCACATAAATCTTAAACAATTATGTTTCACAATTTTTTATTAAAAAAATAATCAAATAAATAAAAAAAAGCATAAAAAATACGTTCACTTTGTACCACAATTAATTTAATTACAGTACATTAAAATTCCAACGTCTGAATATATCCCCCAAGTAGCCAAGGTATCCAGAATATCTGTTTGCTCGTCGCACATAATGGAACTTTTCTACATTCAGGTGTAAAATAATATATGCGTTGAGATAACATTATACAAATGTGCGCGTTCACAAAAGAAAGAGAGACTCGGAAAATGTATATCGCTCATGATGAACTCCCCCGCACATTTAAGTCTGCTTGCACGAGAATATTCAGAAAATCAGGCTATCACGTTTATTGGCGTCTCAGGGACGACAACGTCCTTGCACTTTGGCCTCTTGCGGCAGTTGAGTTCCTCTTGAATCTCCATCAGGGATTTGCCTTTGGTCTCCGGCACGACAAAAACTATGAAGGTGATGCCGATGAAGCAGGCAGAGGAGAACCAGGCGAAGGACGTGTAAATACCAAGGGTATCAGTAACCACCTGGTGCATCTTGGAGACGATGAAGGCCAGCAGCGAGGCCCATAGGTTCACCAGCGAGACGGCGAAGCCCTTGACGTTCGTAGGGAAGAGCTCGCCGAGCATCATGTAAGGCAGGGGGCTGATCCCCAGGGCGACAATCAGCTCGTAACTGATGACTGCGGCGACGAGGACGCTACCGTAGCCCCTCATATCGACAGCCAGCCGCAGCTTCAGCAGGTAGAAGACCCCGGCGACGGCGAGCACGATGCCGGCCAGAAACGTCGTCGCCAGGAGCAGAGGCTTCCTGCCTATCCGGTCGACGAGAGCCGCCGCGGCTAGGCCCGCGGCCAGCTGCAGCACGCTCAGGACGATGACGGCTATGGGAGCCGGGATCTCGGCCTCGCTCTCCTCGATGATCTCCTGCGTGTAGGACTCGATGGCAGCGATGCCGCTGAACTGCAGCACGGCCTGCAAGCCCAGGCAGATGAGAACGGCGCGCCGGTTACCCCGCGAGTCGAAGAGGTCCCAGACGCGGCCTCGGTCACTCAGCTCCCGGATTACCGTCTTCTGCATCTGGTCTAGGTCCTCGTCCAGCTCCTCCCTGGCCGCGTACCGCCTTAACCGCATGAGACTGCGCTCGGCCTCCTCCCGACGTTCGCGGCTAACGAGGTAGTACGGCGACTCTGGCATCCAGCTGAATGCGAGGAAAAACGCGGCGGATATCAGGATGCAGCTATACCCCAGCCACTCGTAGGAGACGAACGGCCCGACGGCGTGGGCGTAGAGCTCGCCTACAGTCACCATGAGCTTGATGAACGAGCCGAGGGAGCCGCGGATGTTCTTGTCGGCGATCTCGCCGATGTACATTGGACAGACGACGTAGACGACGCCCTGGCCCAGGCCGCTGATGAAGCGCGAGGCGTAGAGCCAGTAGGCCGAGCGGGCGCATATTATGAGGAGCCAGCCGACGGTTAGAGGCACACCGGCGAGGAGGAGGCTGGCTTTGCGTCCGATCGAGTCGACCATGAAGGCGGCGAGGATGTTGCCCGGGATCGAGCCCAGCAGGTAGAAGGAGGCGATCCAGGAGGCGTCGTTCGATGTAATCGGCAGGTGGGAGTCGGCTGACTTGAGCATCGGCAGGGTCGGCGAGGTCCAGCCGATGTGCGCCCCGGTTATCGCCATGGACATCGTGGCTGGAATGTTTAACTAGCCGCTTGAGCTTTTCCCGCCACGTTCGCATTTTATTCTAGCGCCGCTCTTTAGCTATGGTAGTCTGTGCAATTTTTACCGGTTATAGCTGCGAGGTACTGAGGCCACTGCTTCGTGCGCTGCTCCTTCCCGTCCATTATTCTCTTCTTATTATGATTTTATTTTTATTATTTTATTTTTTGTTTCGCTGTACACCACTATCTCTACTTTCGGCGAGAACGAGAGTTAACGATATATAGTACTAATTAACGGCCATCGTTCGGGTTCTCTTACCCCCCAGACACGCACCGAGTTGCTCAAATAATATATGCATACATCCAGACACCTGCAAGTATTATCTCTCCTCGTTATAAGCATCGAGTGTAAAAGCCGCGAGAGCCGGGGCCGGTTTTATACGCTCGCTTTATCAGCGGACCCGCACGCGCCTCCTTCTTATCGCCGAATAGAATAGCTCCTTCTCGGATTTAGCTTCTCCCTCTTCATCTGCAATTTTCCACGCGTAGAGAACAACTGTATACGTATTTGTACATCGCGAGCGAGCGTGTGCACATGTTTGATTTTTTTTTTCTTTTTTTTAAGAAAAAGCGCGGGTGGGCGCAATTATTATCATTGCTAATGACATTGTATTATACGATATAGAAGGTTCGAGCGCAACCGGGAAAACTAATTGAGACGAGCATGTATCGTGTGGAATAAGTAGTGCGCGAGTCGATTTTTACTTTTTAGGTGACAATGGACGCGAGTTTCAATCATGGTTCAAATCTGTGTTGCTTAATGAAGGTGAGAAAATGTTAATGTTTAATCCTACTTATTTTGTTTGTTGCAGTATATCAATAGAAACAGTTATATACACCAGGTATATATGATACAAATAAAAACTTGCTTTTCTTTCGAATATTTGGCAAATTAAAATATAAAAAAAAAAAATTTTAATAAAAATATTAATATTTAAAAATTAAATTTTTTTATTTCATAATTTTATTAATTTTAATATTAAGATTTTTTTCATTTAAATATTTAAAAATCAATATTTATACACTTGTATTTTCTCTGTACTCTTGTTCAAGGACCTTATGGCCAGTTAAATAAACATAATTAAATAAATAAATTTAAATACGTCATATTTCTTAGCACTTGAGTTATGTTGGAATATACAGCCAGCTATAACTTATCGTACAAATATCCTCTAAACTACGTATAATTGATAATTGTGTCAAATAACGTCAGTAAATCAAACCAAATTTAATTTCGTCCAAGGTGAACCACCTCTTATCTATTATTAATGAACTTTAAATTAATATCCAGATATTTATATAAATATACGCACGCGCGCGTGTATATTTCTTTTCTGATGCGGCGCCAACGAAGACGTAGAACTGAAAATAGCGCAAGTCAGCGCTTTTCACAATGAAGGATATACTTCTATTTGCGTCGATTCTGGATGTTTACTACGCGCTGATTGAGCTGAGATTGTACACGTAGTTTCGCGGATCTGCGTACAATTTAGTTGCGGCTCAGCCGTCAAAAAGTCGGGCATGAAACGTCGCGTTGATTTATGAACTTTCTGTTATTGAAATATTGAAAAGCGATGCATATTTTCATATTCGCATATATGTTTGCTGATATGATTGTTGAAAAATATTGTTCATGTTTTTTTTATTCTTGAAAGTTATACTTACAGTTGGTCTAAATAGGAAAATGTAGCCTCTTTGCATAGTTTGTCAACGCACCTCTCTGGGGCATGAGCAAATAAAACAGGTATGTTTGCTTTTGTCATATTTCTAATCAGGTGAATAGGTAGGCCGGGAGTCGTTTACTTTCTCATTTGGTGCTGATGGAAGCAATCATTTTAAATTTATTATCAGATATATAATGACGCAGTCAATTAGTAGTTGAGAAAATTGACATTTCAATAAAAATTAGATATAATACTGTGCGGGCTTGAGAAAATTTTTTGTTAGCTAGAATTAAAATCAAATAAAGAAGGAGACAATATAATTCAGGAATCTACAGTATAGAGAAATAAAGACATTAAGACTCATTAGTATTTATCACCTCAGTATATTTGTACCTTTATCAGTACAGCTGTAGGATAGACATCATATGGCTAAAATTACATTTATACGGATCGCAGATTCGACAGTCTCAAAGCTATGTTTATAACAGTGTTGGAAAAGTCAGTACAGTTTTGCTTATTGCTTTTCACAACGAATCAATTGCACATCAAAAAGAGTACAATACATTCCATCGAGTTTTTTCTTCTAATTTTTTTTTACTTATTAGTTTGTTTTTCACTCATGTCTTAATAATTGATATTCAATAATAATTCCGTATAACACGCGCATGTTAGTGTAGCGTCTATTCCCATTACAAGTTGTAGGCATTTTTTTAAATATCGACATTACAATAGGCTTCTTACGTATAGACGTGATGTAGTTTACAATCTTACGAGCCAGCATCCATATTTTTAAACGATGTAAAAATATGTATATATTTCACTACTATATGGAACAAAAATAACTATTTTATCGCGGCACAAACAATCATCATATTAACACTAAAACAATACACAATTTTGCTTTATCTTAATCGAAAGTAAATATAGTAAATATTTATTCTAAAATAAAATTAATGTTTATAACAATTTAATCGTTGATTCAGGCTAAAATTTTTATTTATCTATTTTCTTCACATTAAACTTTTTTTGTGGATATATATATATGGACACATTTCTGTCGACTGATTTTCATAGTAATCATGAAGCTTTTTTATCATAGGTTGCAAAGACTTCACTTCATAAGAAATCTTTAATCAGCTCAACTGACATTAAAAACTTAAAATTACAAAGCAGTTACAGATCTTTAAAATTATTACGTATACATATATATAAAAGAACATTAAAATTCACAGTATACCGGGATAGAGTAACGTTTTTTCTCATCAAGAAAAGGCTAAACCTATAGTTTCACAAGAGTATCAAGACCATCAGATATGTATATATATACCATTCACAAAAGTAATTCGAAAAGAACAAGATAACTAATAACTAATATCCATCCAATTGAACGGGGACAATGATAATAATGAAATAAATGATAATTCGCGAGTAAAAGGAACCTTTCAGTGATGCGTGTACGCACATGTTCTTATTCATTTGTTTTTTCATTTGTTTGTAAAATACTATCTAATGAAAATAATTTCAATAAGATACTACAAGGCGCATTGAGGCTTGATAAGAATGTTTGCAGTGGCTGACTAGGGCACACATTCTATTAGTTTATAATATATATATACTTCGTTTGATTCAATATATATTCTAAGCGAACCGGTGAATTTCAACTCGTCAACTACTACACGTCGTCGTCCTCTTTTCGCGTCTGACCGCGCGCACTCGGTCTCTGCAATGAAAATCGATAATAGCCGCAGATTGCCTCAACGCGTACGTATACATCATGCGTTCCAATAATTCTCATTGCGCGTTCTTCTCTCTCTCTCTCTCTCACTCTTATGTCGTCGGAACAATCTACGGGCGCGCAACTGTCTGTTTGTTCTTCGTCTGTGGTATAATCGGAAATGTGAAGATTTGCTGTATTTTTTTGTTGCTTAAGGAGTAATTAGAATTTGTTAGAAACTATATAGGTGTGTGTATATAATAAGGTAATCTTGTGTAGTAGCGAGCGTGTATGTGTGACCTAGAGAATGGAGAAAATGTACACAACCGAGCACTGCAGGAATGGTCAAAGAGATATATCACTTTATCGTTTCGTTTAATACAGATAATTGTGATGCGGAAATATAGCTCGAGCAGCTGCTTCTTCTGGGTCTAATTGGTTTCTGTAACGTCTCGCCAAGAAAGCTGCAATCACCTGTAAGACAAACCATCAAGTTTATATAGTATTTGCAACGCTGGATAAATTCACGTGCAGATTTATAATGGCATGCACATTTATATATTAAACAAAAATAACAAATTATTTGAAAAAACGATCAATTCATTACTAATATAAAAAAAGTATAAAAAGAAAAATACAGTAAAAAGGCATGAAATCAATTCTGTTAATGCTCACACTCAATGAGAGAGAGAAAAAAGGTATATATTAAAAAAATAAGAAAAACCATAACCAGCATAATGTATATCGATTACGAGAGAGCATCGTGATCACCCACCATCTATTGGGAGGGTCTCGCAGGGACACGGGGGACATGACGATGGTGTTAGACTAGAGAAAAGCACTGGGGTTAGCTCGCGGGTCTTTCTGGTTCCTGTAGCGCACGGTCAACCATACACCAACGAACTGCAATTGTAGTACGTGAGAGAGTTATTACACAGAGGCTGCTGCTGCTGCTGCTGCGTTGGTTAAGGTAAAAAGCCAGTATATTGGTACACCCTTTTAGTCCCGAACTATTTGCGCCTGTAGGAGTGTATACCAGAGCTAAAAGGTACCAACAGCTCGGGAATGGAAAAATAAACTACTGTACAGCGAATGTCAGCGGATTTGTGCGTAATACGATTTGCAAACCGGGACGCACAACAATGTCTAGGGCAGAAAGCGCGCGAGCCAAATGGGCCGCGGCGTAATTGCGTACGCCTGCTTCATCTTCTTAAATTGTAAGTATGCGTGTAAGGAGCGTAATTTTCGTTTATTGCCGTATTAGTTAAATTGATGCTGTTGATGTGGAAAAAGCGATATGACGTATGTGACGGTGATGTTTATTTTGTGTGATTAGAAGACGACAGATGTCGGGGGCTTTAATTAAGACGCTTCCGTTCTTCTGTGATAAGATCACACTCGAGTATAGATTTTTCTTTTATTTTCCTAGGAAATAAATTTTACTTGAGACGATAGTCAGTTCAAATGTCTACCAGCAGTATAGAAAGAAATGGTGTTTATGAATGAGAGAAAGCAAGAGTAATGTATGAAGCATTATACGTATAGCTATGAGGTTATCGCGGTGTCCGTTTATATATTCGTTACGTAAAATCCAAGTGCCATGGGAAACGACATGATAACGAACGTTAAATTAATAAATCTGTTTTTGAACAACTTTGTTTTGAATAATGTGCAGGCACAAAATATCTAGATGTGTCAAGTATTTAAAATTATCTTATCGTGGTTTACCGTGCGAAGTTATATCTTAATGTGAAGAAAAAAAATTGTCTGAGTGTGTTATCAAAATCAAACATATAACGTCGAATTTTAAGATAATAAGCCAACATCTGTTGGATGCTGATGAACATATCACTTTCACGCGCCGATCGTAGTAACATTTTTACGGACTTTTCGTCACGCGTTTTCTCTTTTATTGCGGATCATATAATGGAAATAAAATTGTTAACTCGTGTGTGATCGCTACCACCATAACATATCTCTCAAGTGTTAGTACTGGCTTTTTCCCTTAACCCATTATTATTATTATTATGTGATTAATGAAGAATAATAATAATTATTATTATTAATATTACTCATTATTAGTTATAATGATTAGTATAGACACATCTTAAAACGTGAATCACATTATTATTAGAGCGAGTGATGAAACTCGTGTGTGAATGAAATAAAAGTGCGTGTCGATCGAATTATACCTCTGTGAAGCTGAAGAATAATCCAATGCCTCCGCAGAGCTTGAAGGCGTAATCAATAGTAGATTGCAGCTTCTCCATGCACGACGGACAGTGGCACGTTGGGTCTGGATTGTTGACGCAACAGAATTGCTACGAAATAATTGAAGAAATGATTGGTCATAACTGTGTGCAGAGGGGGAAAGATTGAAAAGATTAAAGTATAGGCGGGCTCACAGTTCTTTGCTCCTCGGTGCAAACTGGATCATCTTTTCCACTTTTGACAGTTGTCGTGAGTGGGCTCGTGAACGGCTCTACTAAGGTCTTGTTAAAGCCGCAGCAGTGGAATGTCTCCTGCACGTTTTGCCTCAGATCCGTGTCCACTTGATTCCATCCCTAAAACACAATCATCAGTGTCATCATCATTCTTTCTCATTCACAATAGGCGCGCTTTCCCTTTTGCTCTTACCTGCTCGGCCAGCTGCTCTTGCTGCTTGGCATTGACAGCTAGACAGGCGCAGGCAATGCTGAACTGGATGAGGAACAGCAGGAACAGAATGAGCATGTACTGTGCGCGTCGACGTATCGTTAAGGAAGAATTTTTTCTCCTATTATATACCTATGTGCTATAGTTACAAGCTTAGAGTATTGATAAAAGTAAGATATATAAGACAGTTGGGAAGAAAAGGATACGAAGAAGAGCAGCACTTGGTGATGCTTGACAGCGCCGATCAATCCGAGTATTGATATGAGTATGAGTATGACGCCACATGCCAGGATGCCGCCGATTATCGGCAGATTGGTCACCAGCGCCGAGGCCCTCCCATACACCGCGACTCCGATGAGGATGAACGCGACGACCTAAGCATATAGATACGTTAATCAATGACACATCATGTGTGAATGGCATTCGAGCGAGAACAGAATTAACTCACGATGTAGAGGACGTTGAGCGCGGTGAGCGCATTTTTCGAGCACGTAAAGCCCCCGCACATCTTCGGCTCCCTGGCCAGGCTCCTCAAGGTCCCCGTCGCCCTCAGCTTAATCTCTTTCCTCCCCCTTCTTCACGACGCACGCACACACACACCACTAGCCACTACCTGCCACACTGCAGCCTCTCGCGCTCTCACTCTCTATAGCAGCATCTCCCGGGGACGGGGCACGCAGTACTGCAGCCCTGGCGTATAATTTATCACGGGATCTCGGTGAGAGCGAGCTGTGCAGAGTCACGGGACTGGCGAGGCGAAGCGCCGCGAGAGAATTGATCGACGCAGCTGGTGCGGGGCTACGGCTGAAGGCGGCGGTACTGTACTCTCCGCGAGCGGCGTGGGTGTATAGTTCGCTCTCTCGTGTAGGCTCGTAGGTGGGGGAGACCGAAGGCAGCTCTATGTCTTGTTGGATGGTGTGTGGCTGTGCGTGGTTGCAGCCGCGCAGGCGCAATTATGTCACTCTTATGACTTTTCTTGCCTAGAATGTAGAGGGATTGCTTGGAAAATATGGGAAAATTCATAAGAAATCATTTTATACTGATTTGTAGGTACAAGTGTTAGCATAGAGCAAAAAGACATTTCTTCTGTAATATGCTTAAAGCCACGTATATACACTTGGCATTCATTAAAGCTGCTAGTTTATTTCATAATTAGCACTCTACCTTCAGATTATAATTTTATGTCAATTAATTTGTTAATTAAAGTTTTGATAAAACTATCTATACGCTTTCATACCCATGTTTAGGCACGACCGCTGCTCGGGAGAGCCTTTTTTTATAATTAGTATATTTCACAAACTTAGAATATACTCGAGATTCATTAAAATGTTTATTACAAAATTATAAATAAAAACGATAATTTATTGCTGTTATTATTGTTTTATCTATAACTCAATTAAATAAATTATAATTGTCTTCAATTTCTCAAAGCTTCTTGCAATAACAAACTAAATAACCATCTTTAACTATAAAACACATGAGAACTATATTAATTTTATTAAACATCATTCCACAAAATAAAAAATTACAATTACAAATCTACAGTTAAAAGTATTTAGAAAGTTTTAAAAGTATCCAGTTACATATTTATGAAAAAATATAAAAATAAACGTATAATCTCTACATCTGATGAAGATAATGTTAAGAGTATTGATAAAATATAAATAAAACAACAAAGTGTAAAAGGTTGACGGTAACATTTTTATTAATTCTTTTCTCTATATACACCATTGCTATAATATATATATTTTTTTTCGTCTCCGAATATATGAAACTATAAAAGAAACAATATATTGTCCAACTCTAAGATCCTCCTACAATTGAGCCTCGATCTACACACAAGTGTCTATAATCCCGAAACTATCGTAATCAGCTTTAAATGAGCGTGTCCTCGTCCTGGGGCTGGAACACCATGAGCAGCGAGTGCTGGGAGTTTGTGCGCTGGCTGCTCTGCGTGAGAAGGGTCGTCTTCTCGCCACCGTTGCTGTTGATCGAGCACTCGGGTGAGCTGCCGTCGAAGGCAATGAAGTTGGTAGTGGTGCTGCTGGTCGAGGGCAAGTCTGGCGAGGCCAGGGGCGGTGCCTGATCGGCAGTGAGGTTGTTGCCGTTGCTCTCAAGAGACACGAGCTGCATGCTGTAGGACTCGCGGTAGCCCGAGGTGCTCGAGGTATCCTCGTCCCAGGATATGTCCGACTGTGGGCGTAGGTGCACGTGGTGGTGGTGCATGTGGTACTGCTGCTGCTGCTGCTGCGGTTGTAGCTGCTGGGAGGACGACGGCTGCTGAGGCGATTGCGGTGGGGCTGGCTGCTGGTGGGACTGCTGAGGAGACTGGGGCTGTGGCGTCGCTGGCTGGGCCTCGGGGGGACTCTGGGGCTGTGGGCTTTGCGAGCCTGCGGTGTCGCGACTGTCGCTCTGCTTCATGGAGAAGCTCTGCCGCGAATGCATCGACGCCGTGTCCGAGGTGATGTGAATCACGCGAGACTCGGTCGACGGTAGCGGCGAGCCCAGCGTCGGGGGTGGATGGTGAGGAGGCTTGGACCAAACCTGCTTGTCCGAGGGCTGCTCGATCGACGAGCGACTCGACTCCGGCTGCGGCTCGTCCTCCGCTGGGGTTATCTGCGATGCAAAATAATATAGTTTTTGTGAAAACTAAAAAATCACTTGGGTTTTCTACTTTTTCGATCAATGCTCGGGCCTACCTCGACATGTGCACGGCGACTCTTTCTCAATCGGAAGGTCCTCTTGCTCTGGCCCATCGAGCGCTGCAGCCTCGGCTTATCTGGTCTCGAGTCCCCTGAGCTGTCTTCATTGGGACTGCAAGGGCTCAGCTGACTGCTCGCCGCTATACCCCCTACGCAAATTAAGATTAATCACTTTCCGGGGAGGATTAAAAGCGACTACTATTACAGCTCGGTGCTAGGTCCTAGCTACTCATGCGAGTATCGAGATATAGATTCTACGAGTTGTCGGATCTTTCTTCCGGGGGTGATGCCTTGCTTGACATTTCTCTCAGCTGGTTAATGAGACAATTTTTTATCAATATTACGGGGGGTTGCCGGATGGATCTTAGAAAAGCGGTTCATTTACAAATTATATTTAAAAGAGGTATTTGAGAATTGCTCGTTACGTTCTAGGAGATATATACCAGGATTGCAGTTGACACTGCGAACATTTCTTAAAATAATTGCTTGGCTTTCATTCATTTATATAAATACGTAGGAAAAAGTAAAATATCTATATACTACGTAAGTATTAAAAACATTCAGATAAATTGTATTTACATAATGTGTGAATTAATTTTAAAATTTGTTGGCATTGTCAGAATTAATGATAAACTATTTTTAAGGAACCTCAAAGATCGAGAAAACCATTTTTTTATTATTTCAACTTCAATAGGGCATAAAATGTGTTTATCTGAATTCTTTGAGATTTCTCGTGAAGAATATATAATTATATTTCAAATCCAAGAAATCTTAAGCTAAATAACTTGTATATATCACATTCTGATAATAAATATAGATGTTAAAAATATTAAATATTACAACTTCTTAATTATTTTTAATAAATACTTTTTATGTAAATTGGTAAACAATTACTGAAAAGTGCTTGAGTATAAGTGCTAATTGTTAATTAAAGAGGTTCGATTAATCACTAAAAAGCACTGGATAATACTTTCAATGCAACCTACTCTCCAAAGTATAGCTTCACTCTTCAATCGAACTTCTTTAATTAATACATTCTTTACATTCTGAACTGTTGCTTACTCTCTAAACTTGGTACACAACATTTCATATTTCATAATTTTCAAACAAGTGATCGGTGTAAAAACTATATAATAAATTATTTCTAAAATGAATGTGTATGTACGTGACTCATGATGAATGAAAGCAGGAATTACCTGAAGAATAACTTAAGTCTACAGGAGAAACAAAGCGCAGTTTTGATGACTTTTTTCGAGTTAGTGTAGGATGAGGCTTAATGTGGTTACGTTCATCGCTAGTTAGAGAAGATGGTAGGGATTTATCTGAAACATGCCACATTGAAGGTCTAGAAAATGGGGGACACTCACAAAGGATTCAAAATTTTTAATTCATAATTAGTAGGTAGTGGTTCAAAATAAAACGTTTGCTCCGTACCTTTTCAATGAGAATCGGTATGATATTGATTCATGATTTTGATGGTAAATTTACAAAAAAAGCATTTATTGTAAATTACTTCAGTCTTTTCTTAGAGAAAATACGAAAAAATTTTGCAAAATTCAAAGTTTTTTATGTCTACATGTAAATCTTGGAATTTAGCAATACTATAAATTAATTATATAAAATAAATGAAAAGTTCAAAGATGTATTAATGATAATATAATACACTATTTTTAACGTGTTGATGAGGGAAAAATCAGTTTCTTAGATCATCTTGAAAATGTTTTGAAAAATATTTTTGATTGGATAATTTTAGAATTATTAGTTGATTTAGTATCACAATAACTTTATCATCAGCTCGTACAATATGTGTATGATTTCCGTAATATCGTCTATTTTGTGAATGAACAAATGGACACGATTGTGGAGTTGACTACATGAAACCTTAAAATGTTAAAAGGGTATGCATAAATCCATGTGCCAACAGCCAGGAAAAAGTGAGCTGCCTGCTAATTACAATCATCGATTGCCCTAAATGGTTGACTATACCTAACACTCGGGTACTAATTGTATGTGTCAAAAGTATATTGCAAAAAAAAAATCTTAACAATGTTATAAAATAAGCGCGTGGTGGGTGGCGGAGGGGGTACACACGAGAAGATAAAATACTCTGGGGGTATAATGATAATAATCACAATATCATCATGCGATCGACATCAATATAATTGTATCTCTCGAGTGATGCGTGGTGTTAACTTACAGACTCCTCCCCCAATAGCTCGCCTAATCATCGCAATGTGTTTCTAGCTCGAGGACTGTCAAATGCATGGAAAACTTTTAAGCGATCAGACGTTCCTTTACTTTTTTTTAACGTGTTTAAGTTATATTTTTTATAATTATGTTTTATTCTAAGACGGCTTAATTCTAGGTTTGCGATGGTTTTATGCAATCGAGCTGCTGCAGTTTCATATCCCTCTAAAAGTACACAGTATTTTTCAGCGTAGCTTTTTAGAGATTTTGAAATCGATACGCCATAATGTACTTCAGTCAAACTTATTAAGAATGTCTTTTATATATTAATTAAAGACTATTAAATTTAAAATTTTTATAAAACTTTTATAAAGACATTGTCGATTTATACAATTATGGTCGTACTCGAGGTAAGCAGCAAGTAAGTAACATGAAAATTAAAAAGGAAAATATATGTATACACGATTATTCGCAACCATATAAGACGTTCAGATTCTTTAGAGTACCAAGTATCCAACATTCAGAATGGATTAATACATGTCTCAAGAAACAGACCATGACTCATACATAATAGGAAATTATCGAGAAAGAGTGTAATATTATAAATATTGTAAACTTGAAGGGCTTATCGAATAATTAATTAATAATAATGATGATGATTGTATCGTAGATAGGTATATTATGATAGGGGCATCGATGATGATGATATACCTGTGGGCTGCGGCTGCTCGGCTAGCGTCGCCGCCGCTTCAGTGCCGTCCCGCATCAGCAGAGTGCTGGAGCCCGCGCTCGTGCTCGAGATCGACCCTATCGGCAAGAGACAGGTGTTGAGGTCAGAGGTTGGCAATGCCAGGGAGATACTCTCTAAATCCTACGGTCTACCAGTCTAAAGGACGTTCTTGCCATTACTATGCGCTACGAGCGAGTCAAAAGTGCGTGTGTAGTGGTAGCATGGTACAGTGGCTATATAGAGTGTGATCTATATGGATATATATGAGAGATAAGAATTTGTGATGATCATGATGGGGTAAGCTTTACCCGAGCAGCGAGGGTAGCGCTGTAAGGGGTAGGTCCTCAGGGTCGCCGTGGTTGCTAGGTTACATGGGAGGAAGTTTCGACACAGTACTTGAAAGGAATACACAGACATACATTTAATTATGTTTAAGTGTATATATATGACGATATATATATAATGTATGGGTATATATGTACAGTTTCTAGCTAAGACAATGAGATTTTTCATAATGTAAGTATACGATAAAAAGAAAAGACATAGTGGTTATTGTAGCTTTATACTTTGACTTTGTTCGTTTAACTAGCGGTATTACGTCGCTTTAGCCTCTGGCGTTTATGCAGATACTCCAGTGGGCTTTTTACTAGAAAAGGTTGAGAAATTATAAATAGCTGAGTGTGAATGAGATAGTCGTTGATAATAGTATACAATGCGACTTTTGCAGAAAGATTCATGATGTCGCGTGATTACCGATTTCTTCGGGATAGGATTTAAACTGAACATTGCTCAACAATGTGTAGGTCAAATATATATCCATTTCCGATAATCACCCGACAGCCGCATCGACCGCGCAGTCACCGAGTGTTTGTTACAAAGAAAAAAAAATGACAAAAGTTCAGAGACCGTATCACTCTCTGTATAAGGAAACTGAATGCGACAATGTTCATGTAGCGACAGTTGTTGTAAGTATACTTGTTGTAGCCATACAACTACGAAAGCGACTATACGCCGATACCAGTAGCGTCCACTCTAACATCCTCTCCTCTATCCCCACCAACTTCGTCTCCACCGCCTCGTCCTGATCCTCACCTCGGGCGTTGACGCCGTTCGGGCCGGCGGACACCTGACTCTGCAGCGACGTCTTGGTGGCGTTGCTCGCCGAGCTGATCGAGTGATGGGCCGAGGCCGGTTGTCCACCTGTGACGCTTGAGTTAGAACACGGTGTCTCAACGGGCGTGCGATTCGAATGACTACGGGATCCTAAGTCACCTGTTAGCAGGTCGATGAGTAGAGACGGCCGTTGGGTGCGCGGCTGGCCCTCGTTCACCTGGTGCATCTCGGCGACGCTTCGCTTCGGCTCCGGCTGCATTTCATCTGTGAGATAACCGAATTTCTTAATTAAACAGATTTTTTGCTGACTGATGGTTGTGATGGTAAGGTGCATGGTGAACATGAATAAAATAACATATGCATGGCAGGAGAATTGTATACCGAATTTACGATCCTCGATCTCCTCCTTTAACTTCCTCAGCTCGTGCAGCAGATCCGTGAGTAGCGCCCCCCGGGACTTGGACACGGCCATGTTGACTCCATTAATCTTCTCCCGGATGATGCTCTGCATGCTCCTCTCGTGATCAGATATTGGCGCCTGACCGATCTTCTGGATAATAAACGGCATCATCTGGATGTACAAAGGCGTACGGTGCGTTACGACAAACTCGAGGAAATTCCAGAGATACAGAGAGGCCTCGTTACGTTTGTTCAGCAGCTTCATGGTCCGCAAAATGCGCGGCCATTCTGTGGTGAGCTCAGATTCGAAACATATAACTATTATTTTTAAGGCTGTGGACAAAGAGTATCGTATACGTTAAAAAAATTATGAGGAATGATATTCTTGGGGATTCGGTTTTGTTCATACCTAAAAAGGCAACTTGGTATAACGTCAATGACGTCTTCGTCAATGTTTTCGAGTCTCTCGCTGCGAATGTCAGGCTTCCTGTGCGTATATCAGTGGCGTTTTTCAGGTTCGCTGCTGCAATCTGCATGGATTTCACCCCTGGAGGCCATAGGGTGTTTAGTACTGCCGTCAAGGCAAAACATATGTCGACTTTCCTCAGTTGTGGGACGTCTAATGAAGAAACATCAATGAATAAGCTGAATAATTGTATTTAATCTTCTTAAAAAATTTTCTTTTACCCTTTCTCCCAGTGCCAACTCGAAGGAATAATGGTATCAGCAAATTCAACAGCACATTTTCCGCCCGCGCGGCTGTGACGAACATTCCGTGGCCTCCGGCAACGTTCTCTAGAGTGTAGCCCTCGCCGAGCGATATCACCTGCAGAGCGATCAACCTCAACACCGTCGAGCAGAAATGCTGTGGCGGTATTTTGCTCATCAGCGCGGCCGATGCAGAGGATGTGACCTCGATTTGTGCCGTATCTCCAATGATGAGCGACTGACAAGTGGATAGTAAGGTCTTCAGGTACTGAAAGTGAGCGATGTAAGGGCATTTCTCTAGAGTATCATAAACGCCTTTGAGAAGATCGCTTGCGGCGTCCCAGTTAGTATTGCGTCGGATGGAAGCTTTTTTGTAGATCTTGCTGAATGTCTTGTCGAGCCTGCGCAGAATTATCGTTAGCGCCGGTCGCATGTCATCGTTCGCCCACTCGGTCGAAGGTAGAATGTCGGTCATGTAGCGCTTCAGGCCACGACAAGCCATAGCGACCGGATCATATGGCGAAATCTTCAGGAGGCTGTGAGCTATGTCCGCTAAACGCTAAACATAAAAGTAAAAGTATATAAAACTAGAGCCTTGTTCAAGCAAAATTTACGGTACAAAAACTTACTATGTGACACTTTGAATCTAGAAGTTCGATAGGCTTCAAATCCTGCGACTTCTTGTTCAACTCAACCAGCCTCACCGAACACCTTGCCACGAACTCGCCGACCATATTCAACAACGTATCTCTTGGCCGGATAAACTCATTCTTTTGACCGCCCTCGACATCGTCATTGTCGCGGTCGTAGGCCTTGTTCTTGGAATGATCGGTGTGCTTGCCGATGTGCAACTCCTCCTCGAAGTCGAAGCCCGGCGAGTACGGGCCCTTACCGTAGTTACGCTGACTCGAGCCCTTGTGCTCCGGACTCGACTTTTGAGGCCGGTTGTAGTATCTAGCATATAATTAGCGTTTTTTTTTTATTTAGAAAAAAGTGATAAGTGGGAAATATGGCAAAAAGTTGAATGCTTAAGTTACTTTGCGAGAGCTTCAGAGTTATTCACCAAGGTCCTCACCGCTATGGCTAACTGATTGATGATTTCTCTCTCGGTTTTTCCTTCCCTATAATACGTGGGCAGTTGGATTTGTTGTACGTAGCAGGGCATGATAGCTTCTAATATTGTCTGTTATACAAATGAATTAATAATGGCTAAAATAAATTACGAACTTTAAGTGAATTTTTGTTAAAACTCACCAACATTTGTTGACCGCGTATAGAATCTGCAGCATAGGCAACCACCATTACGCATAAAGAAATGCAGTCGAGTATCGTGACCATTTCGTCTTCATCGTGATAACAAAAATCTATTGCTTTTAATGGTTTTTCTTCCTTAACTAATTCTCCTATGTTGAGCGGATCAGGCGATGGCGTTTCGAGACTTAGAAGAAGATTGAAAAGGCATGAAGAAGCGACCTATCAAATAATGTTATTAGTATTATTATTTAGCAATATTAATATCTGCAACGAAAAATTACAAAGTAAAGAATCCACACCTTGTGAGCTTCACCCACATTGCTCGTCTCGTCAGTATCTAGAATAGCTGACACGCTACCAAACATCTGTAGTATAAAAGGCTTCCTATTCATCAGATAAAATTGTTTCACTGCGTACTCCACAGTCGTAGTCACCAGTTTGTTCGTTTGGTGAGTCGAGTACAGTTGCAACAGCGATGGCATAATCAAGAAGTAGCCGTTAGTAGAGAAGATGTTCTTGAAATTGTGCGCTGCATTTATGTATGTCGCTACGACATACCGCAATATGCAAGAGTCTTCGCTATGTAAGACAAGAGCACCATTGAGCACATTGAGAAACAGGTGAATGTCGCCGGAGTATGCGAAGTTTCCAGCCATCGCCTCGAACATGCGGGCGATGAGTCTGACCCACATAAATTTATGCATCACATCCAGAGCTAACAGTTCCTAGAAATTGAAAAGAAATTGATTAAATAATATCTATGAAAGAAACTACATATAGTATAAATAAACTCCTTACCCTGCCCACTTCGCCACCTTTGTACAGATCAAGATCGGCTTCTAGTGCTTTACGGGGGAACGAAGGTAGCTTCATCAATTCTTCGTGTAAAAACACAACTCGTTGAACCACCATGTCAACATTTTTTAAAATGGCCCACGTCAACAATACTTTGCCGATCTCGACGAATTTATGCACTAATTCTTGTCGTTGTAAGGCGTTAAAAGCGTCCTCGGGCTTCATATGTACAAGTTCTAATTGTGGATATTGAGATCGTTTGAAAAAATAGTAATCTCGTACATAAGATGATGGATTATGAATTTGATCTGTTAAAATAAAAATATAATTATGTTTTTTTTTTTTTTTACATGATGGAAGATCAGAAAACTTACGTGTTTTGTAATCGACAAGGAAATATTCTTTGTGTTTAGATTCTTCGATACCAAAGAAATCGAGAGATTCTCGAAGGATTTGGCAGAACTGAGTATCTTCCTGAACTGGAAATTGAGAAGGTATACCACCGGCATCCGGATCTTGTGGTCCGTGAACAATAATCTTTTTAGCCGATGGCACGTTAGCTGTTAATAAAATAGAAGCATCGCATTGTTCCTTTCTTAAAATTTGTTTCAAATCTTTGAACATAATCCCATGAACACTGTGTACAACCTATAAAATATTTTACGTTAATTACGTAAATCATTGCATTTTAAAAATCATTTAATCATTTGTCATACCATCCAAAGGATTGATAAAGCTGTACCAATCAATTTTTGCCCATCTTCGTGTGGGGAACGCACGTAGAACATTACGTAGCCTATAATGTAATTGTATAGCGCGAACGCTGCTTGCTGGGGAAGTTTTGGAACGAATCTGATCAAATGTCGCAAAAGTTTGAACATTAAATCCTGCTTGTCTCTTGTTAAACGTTCCAGAATATATCTTAAACATAGAGCACTATCTTCCACTAAACAGTTCCAAATGACCTGAAAAATTGAAATTATTTAATATAATCTGCTATTATTTGTACTTCAAAAGGGAAATATTCTTGTTGAAAAATTTATACCTGATAGGCAATTTCGTATACAGCATTACCGTCATCCGAGACGGCAGCATCGTCTAAAAGTATTATAATTTGGACGATGGCAGAACACAATGTTGATGGGAACAAAGACAATGCAGATTGTCCATGGTGAGTTAAATTTCGAGGTGCCAGATCTGCACCATCTTCGTCTACATTAGCTGTAAATTTATTTCTTGGTTTATAAATAAGTAGTTCAACTACATTCTTTTACAGCATCCATAGATTTTACTTACCTTCATCATGATCATCACCAACTGGACTAGGCTCATATGCAGCTTGAAACGTGATAGGTATAGTTGTAATCAAAAAGTTTTCCCTTTCTTCCCTTTTCTTATCATCCTGCGCCTGCAGAGCTTTCTTAATTAATTCAGTCTGCTGCTTTTTCCTTGTCTTAGTCGCGGTGACCAAGGCCCTCTAATTAATAAAAATAAATCTTTGAATTTATATTTAAAATAAAAAAAATAAAAATAAAACCATCTTAATAAAAAGAAATAACTAACTCTATTTACGTGACGCTCTTGGTTAAGAGTCACTTCCTCAACCTTAGTTTTAACCTGAGGCATCCACGGTGGATCGACGACTGGTAATGATTCAATACCAATTTTCGGCGATGGCAAAGTAAACTCGATACCAGGCGGCGGGACTTTAAATGTTACGTGTGCCGCCTCCTCCATACGCGGCCATACCTGATACCTGAACTTCCAGAGCACTTGGAACCTGAGGATGGAACTGATCCTCACCGCCGTGCTCGTGTGAGTCAATCCCCGGTGCATGATGTCCGTGACATGGGTTGGCGCTCTTACTGCCGCGACGATGAATAAAGAAGCGGCAGAGGCTGCAACTTCCTGATTCATCTCCAGCAGAAGCTCCCAGGCAACTGGAATGATTTCGATGAACAGTTCTTCTGACATGACAACTGCGCCTTTCAAGAGAGTCGCCAGAGGAGCATGGAACGAGTCTCTGACTTGATTTTTTAGATACTTTGTCATAGGAGGTGGTTCTTTCTCTTTGTCATCCTCTGGTGGTTGCATAGCTTTCGCGAAATCCCTACCATAATCGGACTCGTGATCTGCCAGATCTTTGGAGGAGTCTCTAGTTCCGAACCGGCCCGATTGTGACCCATCGATATTTTTATCCAACCTGAAAATGTACTTGTTACCAATAATCCAACCTTAGATATTATCCGATACTAATAAATATTCCTCACTTGAATTTTCTCCCAACGCTGTCTTTTCTCCGCACGGGTGAAACTTGCGCACTAGTCTGATCCGACACCTTTCTGCTACGCTTCTCCTTCTTGCTTTCCTCCTTCCTATCCGTCTCGAACTCGAACAATCCCGTATCACTAATAACTCCAAACTCTTCTCCGTAAACCTTGCGCACGGCTTTGATAAGCTTCTCACTGGCGCGCATCTGGCGCCGATGGCAGTGGGGATGGCAGTAGCGCTGGTGACAGCAGATGAAGTTAAAGCTGCTGGCCATCTGTACCACAACCTTCATCCACGGGAAATTCTTGTTAGTCTCGTCCGTGTCATTACTATCGCTGGGACTTTCCGGTGGTTGATCATCACTCAAAATGCCAGGAGATTCCTCGCCGCTGACCTCACCATAGAGGCCTGGTTCGGATGTGTCGCTTCGGTCGGATAATGAGCTAACTTTTCGTTTTGACTGGATCGAATCGGCTCGTCGAACTGTTTGAAATTGTTCAACTTGTCACGTAAATTAAATTATTATGAATAAAAATGATTACGCAAATACTAACATGAATCGACTTCAATTTCCTTCCCCTCCTTGGTACCTCTACGAAGCTTTAGACTTCGCCGCTTGAAGGATCCTGTTGCTGTATTTCCAGCCGTCCCACGCCGTAGCAAAAATGGCCTTCCAGGAGCGGCCTGGATGCGTTTATTCTTGTCCCTGTCATTGAGTTGCATCTCTTCGCCTTGGATTGTAACGTTGGACTTACTACTGCCCTCGGACTCGTTGTCCGGTTCGTGAAGAACAAAGCTAATCTTACGCTCTAAAAAATCACAAATATTATGATACAAGTTAACATTATAAGAAAACTGAGAAAGACAACGATATAATCACCAGTTTCTCGATCACCAGCAATGGACTGGAGGCTTTGGGCGGAGGTTTGCGAGTGTCCCATAGACGACAGGGCCATGCTCCATCGGCGATTTGCCTCGCGGCTGTACAGCTTCTCCCAAGGTGGTGGTCGCTCCTTGGTAGACAGTCTACTGGATTTTGGCAGTGTCTGATAAGTCTCGCGCAGGAAGGCTGTGATTTCGAGTAGCACCATGCACGCGACGAGTCGAAGGGCGATTGGACACTTGGAGCCATAGCTAACGATGCTTGCTACAAAGGGTAATAGCAAATGGTAGCAGTAAATTTGGTGGCATGTTTTATTTCTGTTCAATAATTAAGAGATCGAGTGATAATGACCTTCGTCTAGAAAGTCCTCCTCCTCATCCTCGACGATTAAATCACGACATTTATTCTCGTCCAGCATTACTGTGTTAATTTGTTCGATGTTTTGCTTGTCCTCAGCCAAAAATTCCTCAAGCCTCGTCCCTATAGCCTTGTCATATCAAAATCTGATTAAAATCTATCCAAACAGCGTAGTTTATCTTTGACATAAGTACCTCAGCCCACTGATAAAACAGCTTGCCCGCCGCGCGTTGTAGCACGTGGGTGCGCCTCAGACCCGTAGGCGCGCTTCGGTTGTTCAAATGGGCCATTGACGGGCGGAACATCGGGAAGTTGAGCTTCATCCAGGTGGGCCAGTGACCCTTGTTGCACTGATGCACAAGGTGGGCGCACTCCAACAGCATTGCGGCACGAGCAACCGTAGGAGCGTAAGGCTATTAAAATGATATAAAATCAGTATAGCTTCTTAATATAATTACATTTTTTTATATTTAAGGTATGGTTCAGTACAAGGTCTAAAATGGCAGCCATTAAATGGTGGTCAGGAACGGAACCTGGCTGACAGGTTTCCAACAAGAAGGAGAATCTTTGTATGCCTTCAAAGACGGCCTTCTTGGGCACCAATCTGCGCTCCTTTAGTACAACGAACTCGGATTCTCTCGATGTCTCTCCGGCGTCCAACGAATTCTTTCTGCTAAAATCTGAAAAAATTTCGTTCTTTTTAATATTTTGTGTTGGCACATTATTTTCACGTGGGTTGTAACTTACAGCTCCCTGGGACTTCTTCGAAGCTCTCTTTCTTCTTTCCTTTGCCGAGACCTATCTTGCTCAGTTTCGCTTCCATTCTGCGTTTGGCCTTTTGAAATGTTTGACTTACGCTAGTGAAAAATAGCAATCAGTCTTTCTCAAATTAAATATCATTCATTAATAATAAATGAATGTGAATGGAGGTAAGGGTTACCCTCTCGACGTTCGCGCAACTCCACGACGATGTACACCGCGACGAAGACTCGGCTGTCGCACAAAGCTGCACTCCGTTGGCGATTCGCTACTTTCATGGCTGTCTGTCGATTCCGTTCTCCCGTATTCTTTTCGAAACCAATTGACTAAAACAAAGAAAATAAAAGAAACAGAATAAAATCTTTATTTTAGAATAATGGTGCACTTACCGATTCCTCCTATTCTCAGCCGCCTTACTTTTCGCGACTTGCGGATACCAAACGACGGCTCGCTAAGATCTAAGTTTCTTTCGCTTTGTCTTGGAGTGAGTACGTGATGCTTCTTCCTGAGGTTCCCCAGTGGGCTCTGACTCACTTTTGCGTTTTCGTCGCTCAGTTCTGTTTCGAGTAAACTCTAAAATCGATAAAAGTACGCATCACAGACAATATACAAGTACATTATCAATTTACTGATTAGTGTAGTAGATTCATAAGAGAGTTGCTTGTTTTACAACACGAAATGCTTAATTTCGGCAAATTAAAGAAAAAATATGCAACATAAATAAGCAAAAGCAAAAGCGTAAAAATATATGTGCACAGTATTATTATTTAATCGTAGCGTAAAACAAGCTGCAGACTACGTATCTAAGGATGTCATTACGGGGTTTCACTACATTTGCGCTGCACGCGATCTTACCAGCAACTCTCCTTCGTTATTGCGAGCGATATTTACCGCACAGGTGGACGAGGTACTGCGCTTCTTGAACAAAAACTTCCGGCCACCCCTGTCGTCGATCGTGTAGCAGCCCTCCCCACCCAGTTCCGTGTTCTGGTCGAGGTCGTAAGGGTACATGTGCCTGAAAAAAATTCAGCAAGCAAAGATAATGATAAACTAACTAATTAATTTAACATCTTTCCACATTAAATGACAGACCTGATGACCCTCGTAGTCTTGACCTCACTATTACACTTCTTGTTCGGCCTATCCGCAGAGTCGAGAATGCAACTCAAGGCGACCCTTCTGAAAACTCCCCCGTGCGCCTCCTTCACGTAGCTCATAAACTGTCTTATATCGCAGTACAGCGATATGTTGTCCTGCGACTTTAAATTCTTGCAAATATCGACGCATCGCGTTACCATCGGCTTGAACACGCAGCCCATTATTTGTGACTCGATGTTGCGGCACCGCTGGCCACCTAAGCCTGTGTAAGGTGCGCTCGCGCCTACGGGGGTTGACGCGGAGTTGGCCAGACCGCCGCCCACACTGCTGCCCATGGCCGTGGACATGTTCGGGATGCCACCCATTAGGCCAGCGCCAAAGTTCGTTGCATAGCTGCCCTGCGGCACCGAGTCCGGGGATTTGCTCGAGCCCCGTTTCTGGTCTGAAGTTGTGCGCATAGGTTTCAGGGGTATAGTATGAAATTTAGACTTTGACCCTACTTAATTTTTTTTTTTAATTTGCTTCTATACTATATAAGATTCAAACAATAAGCATTGGTTTTGCAAATTTTCTTCGTTTCTTTAGATGTCGACAAAAAACTGTTCAGAATGTTGTATATGAATATTCCAAAATAAAGATCGAATAAACTAATCCCAAAAAACGAGATTTCTACAAATGTTAGTAAGCTATATAGATTATTAATAAATTCATCTAAATCACTTACTGAGAGGTGACAGCAATGACGTTGGATCCACGCAGAAGCCAACATACGAATGAAAGAACTCAATGACGTCCGATATTGACTTGTCCCTAACTAGTCTCCTGAGAAAGGAAGAAAACTGCTTCGAGCTCGCTTTGTACAGCTTGCTCAGTATGGTCTGTATTTGCGATCTACAGAAATCCGCCTGGGGTCCGCGACTGCCGTCGGAGCAGCCGTGAGGACAACCTAGATGACGAAGGATACGCGCGATGCAGTTCATCATGAGATTGTGAGCTGTAATCTTGCCCTCGTCCTTGTGCCCATCACCATCGGGTGACTCGGATTTCATGTTGCCCCCGTACTCGGACTTGTCGAACCCGTTTGCCTGTTTGTTTTCCATGGTTTCCTCGCGTAAGCATTGCTTTAGCACGCCCATGTCCATAAGAAGCTCGATGAGGTTTAGGATCGATTCGCACACGCGAAGGGTGCAACTCTGGTTGTCCTTTAGCGCGACGTTATGGATCGCCTGTCAAATCGTCAGATAAATAGATTATTAAAATTAATAAATTTACAAACTTTTCACAACAGTTATTCAAATTTTTCTTAGCAATGTTATCACTTAAATAAATAAAAGAATATTGTAAAATATAAAGCAACTTGAGTGACTGTTATTTAGAATTGCTATTACCTTCAAGACAGACTGTAGATCGATATCGCCCTCTCTTGTAATGAACAGCCCTGAGCCAGGCGCTTCGGGAATATCATCGCCCGAGTAAGTAATGTTCGAGTCGGTCTGCGACCTCGTGAGACTGGGCTTTCTCTCGTAAATCGAACGCCTCCTGTGGTTGCTTATCACATCTAATTGACTGTCAATCGATCCCTTTTCAACGAAAAATTTCATTTCAGTCAACAAAGATTAGTTATCTTGGGAAAGGAAAAACATTCAACGAACCTGTCGTTTCATGTAATCGGGTGACGGTGTGGGCGTGTGCTCTGTTACGGTGATGATGGGGTTGGGCACACCGCAGGATTGGCTGTAAAAGCGGCTCTGCTTCCGCTCCACTTTCACGTCACCAATGTACCTGAACGCATTAGAAACACTTTTCGCATATAATATCTCTATATACGAAAAATTTGAGAAAATTGAGTTATACCCACCTCAAACTAGGCATACTCTTGCCCTTGATAAGGTTAGACTGGTGCTCAACGTAATCCTGATCCTTCGGGTGGAACGTCTTGGAACAGACGGATGGTTGCCTCGTCAGTCTGTTCTCTCCGGTGTCGAGACTGCGATGGCACTCCTGCCCGAAGAGACTTGACTGTGGCTCCTCCTGGCCGATCTTTTCCAGAGCTTTCTCAGACTTGGACAGGAGCTTGGTCTCGACGAAGGCCTTCAGGTCGGCCATCTTCATGCGCTTCTTGATCTTTTCACTGGCCCGGCGTGTGTGGCTGATCTCCTGGTCGTTCGTTTTGTACAACACCTCGCCGTAGGACATCGTCTCTGCGAGCGTTATAGACATTGTAACCGCAAGTAGTTTTGTATAAAAGAAAAAATATTGATGGCTCACCTGCGGATATAATTGATTCACGGGTATCTTGAAACTCGACGGTCTCCCTGACATCTTCCCTTTTCTTGCTCTCCGGACTCTGGTAAATTGACACCTCTATCTTCGGGATGGGCAGGGAGTTACTGCGGCGTCGTGGCATCTGTTGCGTTGAGTTGTCTTCGTTTATTCTCCTCAATCTATTGTACAAAAATTGCAACGCCCAGAAGATGCCCTCTTCCTGCCACTGGGAGATGAAGAGACATCTGATTACGGCGACGTCGAGAAACGTCGCCGCTCGCACGTCCATATCGATGATGGATGTGTGCTGACCGTCGCCCGACGAGGTGCATCGTTGACTGGCTTCCTTATGCTTCGCCGAATCGGCTTTGCTTTCTTTCTCCTCTTTTTTATAGCTTGACTTTGATGTGTCGCTGTCCCTTTGGCCACTGGGCTTTTCCTCTGGTAGCCTGTAAGAGTCGATTTCGGAGACTGCGGTCAGTTGTTCTATGGTTAAAGTGGGTCTGGATGAGCTTGTTGTCCGACCCATGGCTACGTGAAAGATACTAGCTTCACCCTATAAAAATATTGTTATTGATTAAAGAAGACAATTCTCGAAATGTATGCTAAAGAAGAACATTTACCGCATATATCGTTGACACTTCTTTCACGCCGTCGAGCATTCTTTCTGATTCGCTTAGTGATGGTAACGTGAATATCACCTGGAGTGAGTTATTTGAAAATATATGGTTCAATTATTATTACGCAAATGCCCGAAATTTTTAGGAAATAAAACTTACTACATGCTCATCTTCTGTACTTGAACTCTCTTCGGGTATGGTTTCGGGAAAGGCCTTATCTTTCGGTGACGATACCCATGAGTTCTATAAAAATTTTATAAAATCATGGTATAGTTTATTTTTTATCGCGAGTACAATAAAACGTAAAGACTTACGTCATCGTCTACCGTTCTGATCGGTCCCTGATCAGGACCGGAATTTAATTTTTGACTAGGCGGACTCTCATTACCAGCTATACAAAAATTCATTCGTTCATCAAAAGAAAAATTAAAAAAAAAATATGTCCAGCTAAATTTGTTATTTTCAGAAAGGAAAATTTTATGGAAAAAGAATACATCGATCTGTAGCACTCACCACCGACGAACACGTCGTCAGAGATATGGGGTCTAGGCGTCTTAACAAGAGTACGCCAGAGTGACCTCGGCTTTGGCCTGCAGTGCGCCGTGAAACATGTGGTCTCGGGATGACGGCACTCGTAGATCGGGTACCAGATTTTCTGGCCGTTCTCCAGGCGCAGGCTGTTCTTGAAGTCCACGTCCTTCAGGTGGTTGCATAGCGGTACGAACAGATACACGAACAGCTGGAAAATATGGGATTAGTTTAGAAAAGTGTGTAAGGCTGCATTCATGGACGTTTATATATCATCAACTATTTTGAGAAAACGTTGGTTTTACGATCCAAATGTCCAGAGTGTATTTAAGACCGCAAAGATGATCTCAACATCTAACTTAACTCAAAAACTATATTGTACTTTATTCCTTTGATATATGCTGCTAAAACATTGAAAAAAAAATACCATTCAATCTGTAATATGTATAATAATCTTCATGGTCTTAAACATTTTTTGATTAGAAACATGTTTAAAGTCTATGCATTTTTTTTTTTACTTGGACACTTGGCTAGAACAATATACATATGTATAAAGAAGATGGATTAAAACCGTTATGGAGGGTATGGAGAAAAGATAGTAGAACGGGTTGTTGACGTTGACGTCGCCATCCTGGTCAGTGCACTCCTCCGCCGCGTCAAGGATGATCCAATGGAGAATGTAGAGTAGCGTCGTCTCCAGCGCGCCGAGATTCTGAAAGTCCTTCCTACGAGGAAAGAGTCGTTCCTTTACCACCCATTCTATGCGCATACTTCCATCAGATAGAGTATCAGTGGGTGGTATACGCTATACATACTTGTTGTGGAGGAGGTTGGCCGCGGCCTGCATGACGAATGGTAGAGAGGCCTGGATGAGCCGCCAGCGGGGTACGCCGCTTATGATAGTGCGCAGCGAGGGCGTCAGCTCGTTCAGGATGTTCTGCACAAGCACTCGTTCCATGGACTTTGAAAGAACAATCGCATATAGTTGTTATTAAGTTGAGCTTATTGATATACGAGCGTGTCATGTCCTTAATTGCTAGATTATTTAGGAATATTTACCGTGCAAGCTTCTTTCATCTCCTGCGGTCGAGCGTTAAATGAAAAGATACCATTTTTTTAATAAACATAACTGAGCTATAATATTAAATGGGGAATTTATTGCTTTTTACTAGCTTTGACTTACGTGGTGACCCGGCGCGTGCTGGCAAAACTAGAGAAGAAAAAAGTGTTTTTAGAGCCAAGTGATGCACACTATTTAACAAGTGATTATCAACATCTTACCACGCATGATGCCTCGTGAACTCTTCCCAGTTTCGCCCTAATAAACGGCCTAGGAATAATATAAACCCATTATTAATAGCTATTAAATGTTTAAAATACATTTTTGATATTTCGAAAAGAACTCGCCTCAACTGACGCCATAAATACATTTGCACCGGCACGGGCAGCTGCGGTTCGCACAAGGCGGTTGCTCTCATTTCGTCCATTGTATATCCAACTAAACGATAATAAAAAGCTCACTAGAAGTTCATTGTGCCTTACTTATTGCTCTCCCCTCGAAACATTATAAATATATATACTGTATTCGATGTCAGATAAAGCTAAACATTATTACTGTATGAGTAACAGACTACATGCTGTCAACAAAGCACTAGTCTGGTCCTTTTTAAGCTCGCCTCAGCAACGTCGTTGCGCGTCATCATCGCTCTGGCCAGCTAAGTACACTGGCTAACGTAAAGCTACGCGCACTCGCTCTTATCCCCGAACGTGACTGATGCTCGTCATCGTCGGAGACCAGCTGAGTGCGAACTTTTATTAGCGAGCGCGCGCCACTCGGCCCAGTAACACATTTCCGGTTCTTTAAAGGACGCAGGCATGTTAAGCTACATGGCGAACCGGAGTCAAACGGGGACCAAGCGTGGCAACTATAAGAGCTGTGCTGGTATGCAGCTGGAGGAAAATTTTGCTGGCAATTGTGCGAAATTCTTCCAGGCATGCGAGAAGAGGGAAGACGACAGACATGCGTGGAGAAGGTGCGCGTGATTCTGCGCGCTAAAGCTCGCGCATCGATCGACACTCGCGACGAGGACGTGAGCAAGAGGAAGAGAGAGAGGAGAGAGAGACGGAGAGGAGAGAGGCTGGACCAGAGCTTTTTACCTCATTTGTGAGAGCGCGCACGAGAGAGCTGGGCGCAACGATGAATGTTTTCCGTGGCTTTTCTACGGTTGCTTTTTCAGTTTTTGACAACAAACTAGCATGGGATTGGGCTGTAATTGTTTATTCTTTAGTAGTGATAATATAGATATTAATTGTGAATCGAGAAATGAGGAAAACAATTTTAAAACTGGATTTAAAAATGATGATGAATGTTATATTTTTACAGTTCTTTGTAAGTGACTTGAAAAATAAAACGAAGCAAACTAAACTTTCAAACAAGCAAACCAATGCTTTCTGATTCTCTTGCAAAATTATTCCAATTTGTTTGAGAGATTTTTAACGAAACACACGTAAAATAAAAGACAAAGGAATTGAAAGATTTACAATCATATAATGAGTAGGGAATAAAGTAGAACAATAGTAGATTATGCACCTACGGAGTAAAAGTAAAGAATGTCTCAGATCGCATATATTTGTCACCCTCGCCTTCGGCTCGGGCGACAATTATATCCGATCTAAGGAATTCTTTACTTACTTCCGTGGTGCATACTATACTGATTTTTTCCACGAGGAGCGTAAAATGTGTAGGCTGTTTTTCGCCCGCGGGACGTACAGTACGCACTTTACCTGCCGTGTGGAGACAATACAATTTTCATATTTCAAAGGCTATCAAATTGAGGAATTTTAACAAATCCTTAATATCAGTAAATAAAAAACTCTGTAGGTAAATATATTTAAAACTATTTTTTTACTTTTTCATACGTATATATTGACATACAAAAACACGCTACATACATACTTTGTAAACATATTTACAATTATTGTTTGAAAGTGAGATATACATAGGCATATAAAACTTATAATTTAAAAATACTAGGAAATTTTTTTTACTAAATCGTTGGGTAAATCGTTGACTACATATAATCTTTAAAAAAAGTTTAAAACTACCCTAGTGAAAAAAAATTAATGCTGATAACAGTTATGTTCTGTTTTCTGAAAAGCAAGCGACTTTGAAAAGTGAAGAAATCAGTAAGAAACTGAAAATAACAGTTTTATTCTGAATAAAACTGAAGACATACTTAACAGTTATATACGAATATGAAAACTGTTTATAAATGATTTTTAAAAAATGGAGAATTTTGCTAAAAGTATTCAACTTCATTCGATAATTGAACATAACAGTTAATATCTGAAGAAAACTTATAATAACTATTAATAACCGAACAAAACAGTTTTGAACTGTTTAAAAATGAAGAAAATTTTGAAGAAAACTGGAGAAAAATGAACAAAAAATATTTAAAAAAATTTGTTTGCGATTGGAATTTGAACATAATAGTTAATTGAAGAAAACTGCAGATAACTGTTGTCTTTCTCTCAATTCCGACCTTTTTCTGCAGTTATTTGCAGTGAATAACTGTTTTCTTCAGTTTTATTCAATTGTCTTTACTATTTTTTTTCGCAGGCACTTTCGTTATTTTCTATAAATCATTTGGATAAGGAGCCTCTTCAGTCTCTTTTTCTCATGAACGACAGAAGGCACATGAATTGTCAGGAACTTATGCCAGATCTAGTCATTGTCCTTGTTGGTAAAGTGTGATTCCTGAAACTCGAGCGGTTTGCCGAGATCCTTTTGAGGCCGGAAGTTCGACATTTCGATGTGGTTCCTGGGGATCCTGTACGCCGGTCGCTTTTCAAATCGAGGGGTCTGTAATATTTTTAAATCATTATTATTAGTATTAAATGAGTAATGATTTGTGACTCACCTTCGGATCGACGCAGAGCGCCTGCTTGACGTAATTGTACACCGAGCGAACCTGTGCCTCGATCGTCGTCGTGATGGACTCCTTAAAGAGGCTGATCTCTTGAAGGCCGTTTTCGTCGCACATGTCGTATTCAGATAAATCGAGGATGCTGTCACTGGTGCTACTACTGCTGCTACTGCTTTCCCTGCAGTTTTGGCTGCTGGTGCCCGAGGCAGCGGCCACTTCGTCCTCGTTCTCACACGCGATGCGCGTCTCGCTAACATTCGAACATGTGCTTGGCGACATCTGGATAGTAACCGTTGACAGCGGGTTGCTCATGGAACTGGAGGCCGGAGCACTTGCGATACATTTTACTACAGCACCGGTCTGCGAATGATGAATAATTTGATTTGATATTGAGTACGTTCGGCAGGATTGTAATTAAAAATATATACAGTTGCAGCCAGGATACGTACCGATTTCATTCGTGATTTATCGCCAAGTGCTTTCGTGACCTCGGCTTCCTCGGCAGCAATCTCCGATTCCCAGCCGTTAGCCGATTTTCTGCTCCCAGCATTTGATTTGATCATTTTAGGGCGTTCGGCTAAGCTTTATATCCTTGAAATATAGAATTATAATTTAATAGAAAATTGCCGAGAAGAATTGAATTCTTCAATCAGAATATCTTCATATCATATCTTCTATATTTGATGAAAGATGCATTTAAAATTTAAAATCTACCTATACATGTATTTAAAAGAATTTTTATTATAGAGATTTATAGAAAATTTTGAGAGTTGATAATTAAAATAAGTTTAAACCTCATTCAAAAATATAACAAGCTTATTTATATTAAAGAAAAACATTAAGATAAATTTTATGGAGAATAACTATTTTGTAAATGTACACTGTTATATAATAAAATCAATCGTAAATTACAACAAATTGATATATAGGTAATGTTTTAGATGGACAAAATGTTAATAAAAAACGAATCAATGTAAATGACAAGTTCAATATTTGAAGAAAAAAAAAAGAATTATAAAAAATTCCGAAGGAAAGAGAGCTACATACCTCTTACAATACAACAACTCTTCTGATTTTTTATCAAATCAAGTAGGTAGAAGATTAGATGAACCGCATGCAAAGAGGATGCTGCCACCGAGGTGAACCTCTACGTTTTTTCCCTCCTAATGAGCCACGCTACGCGTTGGCCGAGGAAACTGCACGCGAATGAGCAATTAAGGCAGGTTCCTATAGCCGGAAAAGTGAAAGTCAAGCGTTGGAGGCTCGGGAAATTTTTGGAATAAATTTGGAAATGGATGGGGGAAAAAGATCGCGCGAATTTTGAAAAATTTTTGGCTTTTGGCGTGTTAATTATCTATTTGAAAGGAAACCCATTAGAAAGGGAAATATAAAATTGAAAAATCTTTATTTTAACTGAAAATTCATTTTCCATAATAGTTGTCCATAATTTAATAAATCTAACAAGTCGTGATAAGATAAATAGATATACACTCAAATTTTTTATTCATAGAAAAAAAAATTTATTCAAATTAAATATTCAAAAATTATACTTAAAACTGTTTTAATTAATAATTTTTAAAAACAATGCAAATGTATTCTGAAATAAATATTTCTTTTTCAATTAATGGTTTTCATCATCAGATCACATACAATTGCATAAAGAAAAATTATATCGGCGTAAACAGAGTTCTTCTTATAAAAATATGAAGAAGTTGTAACTATATGAGCGCATGATGATCCTTCTCAATCTTTAATAGGTATTCTTTAGTAAAAGCTTCATCTTTATTTGCGGGAGTCTCACATCTACATCCCTTCAGAAACCTGCAAAAACGCATCTCTGATACATCTCATCCTCAATTATTACTGGTACTTGTCGCACACTCTTCGAGCACTCTATACACGCATGTAGTTACAAAGTTACATAAGATTATATCTATATACTCATCAGGCCACAAGGAGCGACAACGCTCTACCGGCATTTACTTACCTATAGCTATCGTCACGGCTGTCACGAGCATCACACCCGAAATTCAAAATTTCAAAACCCGATCGAATGCATCGCATGCGGCAACGCTGCCCATTTCGAAAAACGGTTGGGGACGTTTGGCAACACCGCACTTGTGCTGCTATAGCATTGGAAAGAGCGAGACAGCAATATATCGCGCGCGTCGGCGGTGGCGCTGCTATCTGCATCTCGCCGCCGTCGGCCCATGGCGCTGCTGTCTGCATCTCGCCGCCGTCGGCCCATGGTCGCCATATTGGCACGCGCGCAATGTACATACATATACACACACATGCACCGTACATGTTATGTACCGCGAATCGTAGAATCGTCGTTGCGACTTGCGAGTGATGGACGCGCGCGTGCGTGCGTGACGTGAGGAGAGTACGTAACCTCGAAGCAGACGCGCGTGGGTGGGATCGTGCCGTGCAGGAGTAGTCAATCAGTTCTCTCGAGAGAAACCTTATCGCAAGACACATAATCGCACACCGGTGCGTGAGCCAGAGCCGTGCGTCCGTTCAATTCGCCCGTGGCGCGCTCTTCCCACTTCCCAGTCGGCACATCGTGCGGCAGTTCTGCGGAGACCAGCGAGCGCTCTCATCGCATAACCGCGGGTGTGTGTGCGTGCGTCCGTGTGCGCAGAGAGTAGGCAGAAAGAGTCAGTAGAACCTGCGCGCGGCGGGGTGTGTGAAGAGAAGCAACGCGCGCGCGCGAGAGAGACAGAGAGAGGACGACGTCGTCGACGACGAGCGAGGTGGTATACTGCTGCTGTGTGCGCTGTGCGTGGTGTGAATTCGCCGCGACAAATAAATCCCGGCTGAGAAGTAGCCCCGTCGGCAACGAAGACGCGAGCGACGCGTTCGAAAGAGGATGGATCCGCAGAAGCTGAAGGTCGTGGAGCTCCGGGCTGAGCTGACGAAGCGTGGGCTCGACAGCAAGGGCAACAAGCCCGTGCTCGTCGATCGGCTGCGCCAGGCCCTCGAGGAGGAGGAGCGCGGCGGTGGTGGTGACTCTTCGGCCCGTAAGTACCTGTACATCGGATACCTGGACATTACTCGTCCCGGGATATATTATGAAGGACTCGGCGTGGCTTGCTTTTGCCTCCTTTCCCTCGCTTTTCGCGCGACGGCCGAACGCCGCGCCGTGTGTTTTGCCGCGGCGCCTCGCGAGAGCGAGAGAGAGAGGGGAAAGAGAGAGAGACGGACGTTATGGAGCGGCGTGGCGCCGAACGCGCGCGCGGCTCAAGAGACGGAGCAATGGAGAGCCGCCCGCGTGTATATGTATGCATGTACGTGTGTGGGGTGATATGGCGCTGGCCTAAATAACCCGTGGGGGTTAGGGCTGGGGTAAACGATTGTTTTACGTTTTAAGGGGAGGAGAGCAGCTTTGGGGGTTAAGGGTCAGGGTTTCGAGGTTAGGCACTTGGTTGAAGCTGGTGAGAGACAAATCAGTTGATTTAACGAGGGATTTGGATGGTGCTCGATGATGTAGAAGGATCACGAGTGATGATTGAGTGGGTTGCGAGTAAGGAGCAAAGATTGGTGTAGGTGTCGTTAGGTATAGTTTTGTAGTTTGGCTGGTAGATGCTATTTTGTTAAGCATTCATTAGTTGAATATGTTAAATAATTAAATATTTTGCTTGACATAACATTTATTTATATTGATGATAGCCTTGATAATTTTTAATATTAGTAGGATATTTACATGGAATATAATGTAATAGGGTTTTTTTTATCAATTTTGTACACTTACTCATGTTGTTATATTTTATTGCAGAATCTGAAGCAAGTCAGAAAACAGAACAGAGGACAGACCCAAGCACCGATGATGAAGGGGAGGAGGAAAAGGCTGCAGCAAAACGTCCTCCCAGAACTCCTAGTAGGTCCTCTAGGCATACTTCTAGAGAACCTACCACGCCAGCCAGAACTCCTACCAGGAGAAGTAGTTCTAGATCGTCAATGAGTAGACAATCACCTGCCAAGACTATGTTGGCAGAAAGTCTAAATGAAACCACACCTGCCTTGGAACCCATAGTCGAAGAGGACAAGTCTTCACCTAAGAAAGAAACCCCTGCCCCACCACCTAAGAAAGAAGTAACACCTAAGAAGGAAGTTACTCAAACAACACCAAAAAAAGATACCCCACCAGCAGTTTCACCTAAAAAAGATACAGCCCCCACAGTTTCACCCAAGAAGGATGCAGCCCCTTCACCTAAACAAGTTGTTGCTTTAGAGTCTGCTAAGACAGAAGCTACACCTCCCACTCCTAAGAAAGAGCCTATAGTAACTACACCAAAAAAAGAAAATATAGTCCAAAATGAGGTATATATAATTTTTATACAGAAATTTTTCTAATTAGATTAACTAGAAACTCATGATTTTTTCTTTTTTTTAAATGTTACAGTCTCCAGTGGCAAAGAAAGATGAAAAGTTAGATGTTGTAAAAGCAGCAGAACAGCATTCGGAGAAATCACAAGAAATTACTAAACGAGATACTGGGGATATTTGCAAAAAGTCGACTGAGAAGGTCAATGCTCAAAGTCCCAATAAACCTGTGGCACAGAGTCCAGTGAAGCTTCAAAGTCCTGACAAACCTGTCTCCGAAAGTCCAGTTAAAACTATTGCACAAAGTCCTGCCAAAACTGTGGCAGAAAGTCCAGCTAAGGCTGCTGCACAGAGTCCAGCAAAGACTGTTGCAGAAAGTCCAGAAAAGACTGTTGCACAGAGTCCAGCAAAGACTGTTGCAGAAAGTCCAGCTAAGACTGTTCCAGAAAGTCCAGCTAAGACTGTTACAGAGAGTCCAGCTAAGACCATTGCACAGAGTCCAGCTAAAATCATTACAAAGAGTCCAGTTAAGACTGTTCCAGAAAGTCCAGCTAAGACTGTTCCAGAAAGTCCAGCTAAGACTGTTCCAGAAAGTCCAGCTAAGACTGTTTCAGAGAGTCCATCTAAGACCGTTGCACAGAGTCCAGTTAAGACTGTTGCTCAAAGTCCTGTAAAGTCGGCGACTCCACAAAAGGTCGAGAGTGCAGTAAAGAAAGATGTAACTGAAAGCCCAAATAATAAATTAAAGAGGGAGACAGATGAACAAATGGAGATCGAGAAAAGTACTGAAGGGGATGAATCAAAAGAAAAAGCTGATGGACCTCTCAAGTCATCTGAAGAACCTATGGATGAGGATCAAAATGAAGACAAAAAAATGAATACAGATGAGCAGGTAATAGAAACATCTTGTAGATCTTCAACACCCTTTTAGCAAATTTTTTTTAAATATAGAAATTTCTAATTATTTCTATTTTTATAAAAGGATGACAGAGAAGAGAGGAAAAGAAAAAGATCGCATAGTCCCCCCCAAGAAGAGGCTCCTCGTGCCCCTCCTGTGGCAAGGCCTGAAAATGAACCAATATTAGATGACACAGCCGTTCTCTTATCTTGGTGTGAGTGTTTTTAGTGATAATAATAATAAGCAGTCGAAAAAGCAAAGCTCTGATTAAATTTTCATCATCATATGAAGGAATATCAACAACGAATTCTAATTAAAGCCAAAATTCGTTTCTGTAGATGACTCGGACCTGAACCTCGTGATCAACCCATTGAACTACAGCTCAGCCTCGCCAATGCAGGGTGACGGTTTCAATTACATGTGGGCCGGAGCTCGCGCCTCCTATGGTTATAATAAGGGAAAGGTTTATTACGAGGCCCGCATCACCTCCGAGTTCAACAACATGAGCACCGGTGCGGGCGCGACCGAAGCCAGTGGCGCTCTACCTGCGGACGAGGAAAAAATACCTAGTTTACTTAGGCTTGGATGGTCAGTCATTGGAACATCTTTACAATTAGGTATCTATTTGTTTTTATAATGAAGGTTTTGAAAAGTTGTGGTAAAAGGCTTGAAGTATTGCGGTTTATAATTTAATAACATAAGGAAATTTAAATTTCTTTAAAGACAATATTAAATATTAAAAATATTTTTTAGGCGAGCACAAATTGTCATACGGTTACGAAGGCACGGCCAAAAAATCAACGAACAAAGAATTCGTCGAGTACGGCAAAACTTTTGCCAAGGATGATGTAGTTGGTTGTTACGCTGACTTTGAATCTGACGCCGATAACGTTGTTCTTACGTACACGATCAATGGCGAAGATCAGGGACCGGCGTTTACCGTGAAAAAAGAGGATCTTGAAGGTAAGGCATTATTCCCACATATGCTGAGCCGGAATTGCTCGTTCACAGTGAACCTGGGACAGGAGGACAATTGGAGCCAGAAAGCTCTTGACGGGTAAGATTATTTTAGACGATATAAAATAAGAAACTTTAATATCTCTTTTTTATGCATGATATTGGTTGGTCAACAGGTACACATTTGTTGGTAAAGTCGATCTCAGTGATAGAATAGTAGGTCTTCGCAGGCCTGAAAAGAGAGAAGACTGCGAAGTTATTTTACTATGTGGCTTACCATGCTCTGGAAAGACCTCGTGGGCCACAAAATATGTGGCTGACAATCCCGACAAAATTTACAGTGTTTTAGGAACACATAGTCTTATCGAAAGAATGACTGTAAGTATTTTGCTTTTATTTATTATATAATGAACAATAAGAGTAAATAACAAATAATTGTCAATTATTTGGAATTTGCAGGTTGAAGGTGCACCCTTGAAAGACAATTTCAAAGGACGTTGGGAAACTGTCGTCGAAAAATGCACACGGGCCCTGAACAAGTTATTAGAATCTGCACCGTCGAGACGGCGAAATTACATTCTGGATCAACAAGCAAACGTGTACGGATCAGCTCAAAAGCGTAAGATGAGAAACTTCTACGGCTTCCATCGAAAGGCCATTGTGATGGTACCGTCCGATGAAGAGTTCAAAGCGCGAATTGCTAAACGTAAAGAGAGTGGCGATGAAATTAGGGAATCTACTATTCTAGAAGTCAAAGGTACTTTAAATTTCAAATGCGTTCTGCAAATTTTGACAAAATACTTTCACAGCTACTAATTATTTTAAATTTGTAGCAAACCTCACAGTACCAGCTGTAGGTGAGTCGTTCGAAGAAGTTGTGTGGGCTGAACTTAACGAAGAGGAAGGCAAGAAGCTCATCGAATCGTACAATACAGAAGGCAAAACAGCCGGCTTCGGCCAGAGCCAGCAGCAGCCGAACAAACGATCTCGCTTTGACAACGGACAGAAAGACCGCAATAATAGAGACAACAGAGATCATCGAAGACCAGGCTGTGCGTATATTTCGCATCCCTTTCACACAATTGTTGAAATAGTTTGCTTTTAAAATACTAAGAAAAATACGCTTGTTATTTTATAGACAATGACAGAAGGAGTAGCGGTGCATGGCGCGGCGGCGGCAGTGGTGGTGGCGGCAGTGGCGGTGGTGGTGGCGGCTGGCGAGACGGTGGTCGAATGCGTGGTGGCCCGATGAGACACAGCGCCGGTTACGGACACCCACCGGGCGCCTGGCGAGGCCGAGGTGGCGCACCCATGTCACCAAGGAGCGGGCCCACCGACAGGCGACAGGGCAATGACCGCAATAGGTCGGGTGGCGGTCATCGTCCCTCTGGCGGTTGGAATGCCGTAGGGTTAGTGTCGCATAATCTTATTTCTAGAAACTTAAAAATTCAGAAAGACGTTAATAAAGCGTTTGTGAAATGTTACAGGTATCAGGGCGCCCAGCACGGCGGTAATCAGTGGAGCGGCCAGAGTGGCAACTGGCAGTCGACATCGCAGACCAGCGCCTGGTCTGGCAATCAGCAATCTGGCAACTGGGGCAGCGGTGGTAGCGGACAACAGCAAGCATGGGGCGGCGCTGGCAACTGGAAGGGCTATGGACAGAACAGCTATGGACAAGGAACCGCCGGCTACGGCAGCCAGTCCAGCGGCTACGGTAACGGCAACTGGAACAACTGGGGCTCGCAGTATTACAATCAGTATTGGAGTGGTAGTGGCGGTACTGGAGGCCAGCAGCAGCAGCAACAGCAGCCAACTGGCGGCCAGGTACAGCAGCAGCAGCAGCAGCAGACGGCGGCCGGGACCGGCGGCAGCCAGGCTGTAAGCAAAAAATAATGAGAGCGCGTGGTGAGAGAGCGAGCGTTGCGAGGTCGGAGCACGGAAAGTAAGGTACATAATTTCGCACGGACGTTTTGGTACACGTTGCGTATTCCTACCTACTTCACACATTATTTATGGCTTTGAGAGAGGGAGAAAAATGATGACGATGCGTGGATACGTGTACGAGAGACGACGCTGAGGAATGGTAGATAGGTTTTTTCTTTTTCTTTCGCTGCAGTTTTCTCGATGAGAACCGTCGGAGGATTTGTTTGTCTTACACCTGCGTCTTTACAACAGTAATATGAGTCGAGTGTCCAAAGTTTTTGTATAATTTTTACATTTATGATGAATATTCTCAATTACTATAAAATTGCTACCAATCAAGATAATTTTTATTTGTTTTTCTTTTAGAACAAAATAATAACATGTTCACTTGTAGAGATGCGCATTGATATTTAGACCATCGGGTACACAACTTTTACAGTTGCCGCGATGCGATTGATACTGTTGATAAATGAACGGAAAATTAGATATATATATATATATTTTTTTTTTAATTATTGTTTCATTAGTAAGCAGATACTTGACTCGATTTATATAATGATTAGAATAGTTGAAATGCTACTTACTATCGACGAGTTTATTTCGTGATTTTAGGTAGAATTTAGGAATAATTTTTTTGACAATTTTTATGAAGTGAGGTATCATTTGTAAATTTTATAAAGCGATAACACACAATTTAGCACGTCTGTTTATTGAAAATTCAATAAAATGTTGTAAATTTTTATGACCAAATAATAAAAGTTTTATAAATAAATATAGTAATATTATTAAAATATTACACAGCAAATACATTCGTGTCTTTTATTTATTTATTTATTTATTTATTTTTGTCTTCCAATGCCTGTCCATTGAATTCAAGATGCGTGCTTTGTTTCCTGTAAACCTTTATGCTGATAAATTAATATCTTTAATAGGTTTTAACTATTACTATTTATATTAGTAAAAATATGGTTTTAAATAATAGTTCAAAAATTCAAATACATTAAAAAATTATTTACGTGAATTGGGTGTTATTGCTGTACAAAACATTAATTCATTCATTTTCCCGGTTAATTGTTATCTATCGATTGCATGCGAAACGTATACTTTACTTTAATGTTCGATAGCACGAAAATAGTTAATGAAGGCAAAAATGTTAACATTGAATAAATTATTTATCTGATTGTAGGTGGATACCACGACAGTAGCAGCATCCACCGACGGCTATGACTACACCTCTAACAACTGGCAGGACTACACGCAGTCTTCGTATTACGACTACTCCGACGCTGGCGCATCAGCTGAGCAACACGACAAGTGAAGCTCGAGCGAGAGACGATCGCACACCGCTAAAGAAAAAATTTTATGAACGGGGTGTACAGACAGGTTGATAATGACATCTCTGACGATTGGGGAGAGACATATACAAAAAAAGAAGAGGAAGGATAAAGATATTGATGTCAAACCTAAAATGGAAAAAACCATACACAAACACACACAAATAAACACACACGATTAAGTGTACAGTGAGTTACATGCGATACTATACTTGACTACTACTCTCCGTGTGCATTTTTGATGATGAAAAAAGTCTTGAAAGATCAAGTGTGAGACTGTGTGCGCGCGCGCATGTGGGTGCGAATGTATGATGGGAAAAAAGAAAGATTGTATAAGCGAAGCTTAGAGTAATAGTGTTTCTTTTTCCTTTAATTAGGTTCTTTCATTGTAGAAGGAAATGCTTATTTTATTATTAAGAGGATATTAGTTTGTTGAAAACTAGAATCTTTTTTTATATACATATATATTGTAAGTGCATTGACGTAATAATATTATATTTGAGAGTGAAGAAACAAAACGACGACGAATCGAAGGTAATTATATTCAACTTTTAAACTAGGGAGAGAGTATTTTTTCTGACTTTTTTTGGGCTGATGCAAGGGAATAGAGGAAAAATGATAAAATACTAGCGACTTATTTTTACGAGGGATGTGCGTCTCGTAAAAAAGAAGAATACAAAAATTGTATCGGTATTTGATACAATTTGGAGAAGGATCGAAAGATTCTGACATTAACATGCAGAGCTTTATGTAAATATGTAAAAATTTGTACTAACCTTTCGATTTCTCGGAGACAGGATACATAACACTGTACGAACAAGTGTCTTTGTAATAAAACCGCTTTTTTTCTTTTATTTTCAATAATGAACTTCACCATGCTTGATTTGTAATATTCATTGAAGATCAATTATTGTCATTAATAGCTCTGTAAGTTGCCAAGTAGATTTTTTCACGCTCTAAAACATTTATGCGATGAAATAATTTACATTCTTCTTCATGCAAGAATTAATAAAATCCCTGTCTTGCGGTTAGGTAGAGTAATTTAATACCTTTCAAGACGTCTCTTTTTATATATTTAAGTTTGAATGTATCAGTTACCTTTAAAATGTTCTTGTTTTTAATTAAATTAATAAATTTTTTCCTTCAAACCAAAGCTTCTGCACTAATTTCTTTTTTTTCGTTATGCTTGTCCTTTTTTTTTGCTATTTTAATTTAAGTTGGTGTAATTGATTTCGTGAAATCGAAGGTGAAAATTGCAATGATACTAATCTGCATAATATTTACATTATTTACGAAAGTTAAAGTGTACCGATGAAGCAAACACTTGATTATATTAACAAAACAAAAAAAAAACATACAACCACAAATAAAGTATTGAATTTTTAAGCTGTACTTATATTTTAATATTTGTAATTTATTTTATTCGCTGCACGGTAGAATCTGTCATTGTACAGAATATTGAAACAAGTCACCGTTCACTAAAAACAAAGAAAATAAGGGAATAACATGAATCTTTGAATAATGTTAAAATAATAATATCGGCAAATGAAAATATTCTTTAAAGGACATAGATTTTAGAATGTAAGGTGTTTTAAGGATGCAAAAAAATGTGAAATATTTTTTAAGAAATAACCAGAAAATTTATTTAAATTAAGATTATATAGCACACATTACTACCACAACGTTATCGCGTTTGGAAGTTACTTCAAACGACATATATTATAGAAATATAAATTTCACTGTAAGAGTAATCACAATCGCCGTGATTTAACCAGAGTTTTTCTACGTGCGCCGGTGGTATATTATAACAAAAAGAACAAGAAAATCATTATAAAAAAGTAGATTTTAGAATAAATTTACGAGATTTCATTTCCTTTTTTTCGTTAATAAAAATATACAAAAATTCATTCTTAAAAAAATTTTTTTAAACACTTTGTTTCTTAAAATATCCCTCGAATAACAATAGATGAAAATGTTTGATAACGCTCAAATTCAAGATCTTTTTTTGTAAAAATCAAAGAAATAATAATTAAATATGCTAAGATCAGGCAAAAATGAGAGCAGAAATTTAATAATAAATTTACTATTTGTCATAACAGATTCTGAAAAATACACATTGACTTTATATCCAATCGTAACATTTATATATAACCAATTGCAAAGATTAAAAATTACTTTTAGAATAGATAGCAAGCTAACTTAACTGTTCCATTATTTACTATTAGCGATAGCTTTCTAAATCAGTAATAATTTTCTACTAATATTATAAGTAGTAAATAGATATATATATATTTACTTAGAATTTACAGTTAATTACACATGATATTTATAGCATGTTATAAACACCTCTATACATATTTATAGACATATTGTCTACTAGTTTTTTCGAAAACGGTACTTTCATAAATTTCTTTTATAAAATATATTACATAATATAAATATTTTAGCATCTATAAAATGATTATGTATTGTCCAGAGTTCATTATTCATAGTTACAGACAATTGTCCATTTATTATTAAATTTATCTGCAAAAGCACAAAAATGAGCGTGACAGACAAGATTATAACAGATATACTGACATACTGTGTTTGTGTTACAAGCGCGCGACATTTCAAAAGAAACGTAGGTACAAAAAGCATTATCGCAACTACCTACATTGGAACAGTATGTATAATAAAGCTACAGAAAGCTTATTCGTGTCGAGTGTGAGAAGAAAGCGCGCGAGACTATTTCGTTAATATCATGCGTCAAAAGTGAGGAATATTTTAGGGATCTGAGAACATTTTACTGTCCGTTAGAAATAAAATTCACGGTACAAATGTTGCCTATAAACAGGTCGAAGCTTCGTTCTTTTAATGTTTTTTTTATGCTTTTCATTTTTCCTCTAAAATAGTCCAAGTACGAGGGTAATAAATGGTCTACTTCGGAACTTTTTACAGTAATAAAGGTTGGATATCTAAGTACGTCTTATATCTTGCTTTTTTTTTAATTATGAATGTTCTTAAATGATATCTTATAAAGTATAAAGCTTGATTTTTTGGAATTTTTATTATAAAAATAGTTCTTTTCAAATATTTCGAAAATTGTAAGCAAAAGTTAATAATTCTTTTTAAATTTTTTATATAATTTTTCTATAATGTAATTATATAAGTTACTTTAAAATAGAAAAAATTATAAATTTATATAAAATATGCAATAAATAAAATATTCTCAAAAGCCAATAATCTTATTAACTAATTCAAGATATCTGATTCTATAATAGATATTTTTGATGTACTTAAAACTATGCACAATTAATGTCGTGTCTCGCTTTGTTTTTACAATTATCTTTCATTTCTAGAAAAATCTTAACGAACTAAAAGTAGATATAAAAATTTTTTTTATGATCAGAATAGTATGCCAATGCAATTAAATTATAAAAAAGAATGGTGTCTGATCGATTCATTCGATTCAAATGTCTACATACACTACTTCGTTCATTACACCGGGAGTTATGAAAAATATAATACTAAATGTTGCGCGATATTTTTAGCGTTTGACTTCTCGTGAGCACACTTTTATAATTTGTACAATCGACTATTCTGGTCTTAACAATGATCATTAACCTGATAAAAATAAAAATAATTTACGATTAACTCTGTACAAATGTAACTTTCTTTGATCTACATTAAATAACGATGTATCTTACGAAACAAAAAAAGTCCAACGGTACTTCTCTGTACAAGAACGCATGCAAGGTCTTTTTTCCTTTCGTCTGACAAGGATATTTTTTAAATTAGCTTATAAATCTTTACGACTTTCATCTAAATAACTATTCCGTGCACGCGCCTCGGGTGTGTACGCGTTTAACTTTTTACAGGCATCGAATCATTTTTAATTATCCGATGAAATGTAGTAATTACAAGTTGACATTCATGCCTAAAAATTAGATTCAGACATTTCAAATTCAACTCATTGTTCAATCCAAGGAAATAATAGCAAGGATCATTTTTTAAAATTTTGGTCATCTTCGTTAGATTGTCTATCCTACGTGCAGTTTTTTTTCACTTGCAAAAAAATTTCTTTGACCTATTCAATTTAGAGAAATATTCTTTAAATGCTATAAATCACGTCCTCGGTCGTCTGTCGGATTCCAATAGCTAGAAGTAGAAACAGTACATCCTTTTTCACAGTCGTCCGAGTCGTCATTTATGCATTTAAATAACCTGAAACATTTAACAAAATTTCGTTATAATTCATTAAATAGTATATAAGAATAGAACGTTAAGTTTTTCTTTTGACCTACCCAATATCACGGATTCAGTATACCCGGCCTTTTCCGGTTCCTTCTGTTGCGTTCTAACAGGTTTGACACATCTAAGGGTTCACTTTTATTTGGCATTTTATCGAGTAAGTTGAGCAAAATGCTATTCAGTCTCTTTTTCTTATCTTCTCTCTTTAAATAATATGTTTTGTTAACGGCGAATTCGATTATAATAATAAACGTTTATCAGTGTTTTACAGTACCTGAACAAAGTTTATGTGAGTAGTTATGGATGAATTCTCTAAAAGTCGCCTGCGACCTCTAGGCTTATGTGGCTGGTCTTTGATTTTAACATTATCTCGAGATTCTGCTTTATGACCGCTCTGCTCAACTTCCGAACAATTCTTTTTCTTTTCTTTTGTGGATTTTTGTATACCTTCGAGACTGTGAGGCTAAATAACAAAAGGACACGTTATATTCGGTTACGTATACTTTAAGATTCATTTGTCAAGTGCAACATTCACAATCGCACTACTCACCAAATAAGTACGGTAATGCTTTATGCGCTGTGGGAACGTTTCAAATGCATAGGGTTTCGTGCAAACTTGATGCCGGGACCTTGCAACTTTTGTGAACAGCCTGGCTTGTCGATCAACGCGGTATTCGCAGACGTATATGTGCTCTGGACTGGCATTAACAGGTCGACCTATAAAAATCACATTAATAAAATTACGTCTATATAACGATTATTTTACAACAAAAATAGTATATTACACAACAAGGGCGGTAAAGAGTTGTCCAGTCCAGAGCACGTGTAAATTGCCACCCGAGCCGAAGGCGAGGGTGGCAAACATGTGCTCTGAGGTGGCCCTCTTTACCCCCATGTTGCGTATACGATTTTTCATCATACCCGGGCCGAA